>NDGN011439898.1:0-30222 GCA_002564285.1 Tympanoctomys barrerae
AAGAAGAAGAAGAAGAAGAAGAAGAAGAAGAAGAAGAAGAAGAAGAAGAAGAAGAACCACCAAATCAAATTCAATGGTTAGGTTCAATATTGACTTTATGGGGAAATTTGATTCAGTTCTCATCTAGTTTGGCTCAATATTGACTTTATGGGGAAATTTGATTCAGTTCTCATCTAGTTTGGCTGTGACCAGAATTGTGGAGAGAACTGAGTTCCTGAACCAAGTGAGGCACCACTGTATTTACTTAGCAATCTTCTCTCTTCTGTTTTTTTTCTTTCTAGAACCCATAATATGCAACTGTTCCCTTTTGTATTATCTAGGTTTTGGTTTTTGCCTCTTTGTGTTTTCTGGGATGCATTGATGTATTTTCACCATATCATTCTTCTATTCCATTTTGGATACTTTTCTATTGTAGTTTTCATTGCTCAGATTTATTCTATTCCTTCATCCTACTTTAGTTTATAAGTAAAAATATATTTTGCCTTTTTGAGGTTCTCGTTTATATGAATGTTATTTTTTTTTCTTCTGTGCTCTGAAACCTTTCTCTTTTCTTTGGGTAGCTTTTAGAAAAATCTTTATTTCATATTAAAAGTTTCCTTCAGACATATTGGTCATTGATCATGCATCAAGGAGACACCAAGAATCCATTAGGAAGAGAGGAAGTGGACAAGACTGTCCCCTTGATGAATGTGGGTTTTTTCTGGGCACTCTCCTCCACTGTCTGTGACCACAGTCATTGTTTGGGGGATTCAGTGTCCCAGGAGAGCAGTCCTGTCTTTTTCCTGAAAAGCATCAGGTTGGATGCAGCCTTCTAGCACCCAGAGAGGGAAGGTTCTGGTGGTGTCGCACCCTTTGCTGGGGAGTATCACTGTCTCCTTTCTCTGTAGGTCCTCTGCCTCCATCTGTGTGTCATGACTGGAGCTTCCTAGTTCATCTTCTCCTGAGAAGCACTCTGTCCCCACTAAGCGGGATGGTAGCAGCCATCCCGCCACACAGGCTTGGGAGGTGTCTGGTTGGCTCCTAAAGGCTCCCTACTGGGCTTCTGCATTCGGCCCTTCTGGGACCTCCAGGCACACCAGGTGCTAAGCCCTCTATAGCCTCACTTCTCTGTGGTTTGCCTCTGAAGATATGGCTGTCTGTTGTCCCCATTCCCAAGTCCACAACTGCTTGACTGCTTTCAGGCCACCAGAGTCTTGTCATTATTGCCACCTCTCTTGTCGTTGGCCCATGTGGATTTATCCCTTGTTCTTTCAGTGCCACACAGTGGGACTTCAGAAGGGAGCAGAGAGGGAACATCATCTGCTCAGGGTACGGTGGTTCTCTTGAATCTGCCCATTGTGGTTGGAGAAGGCAGCTGCCCGGTCCTCGAGGGAGGCAGGCATAAGGACACTGGCCTGGCCTCTGAGGAAGAGGGATTGCTAAATCATGGGCTTGGAACAGAAGCAGAGTTTAATTTGGCGGTTAAAACCCTGGACCTTTGCCCAGACTCCTACCCGTGTTGGCAGACACGTTGCATTATCCCTTAAGCCTCAAAAAAAAAAAAAAAAAAAAAAAAGGATAATAATGGGATTGCCTTGTACATTCGCTTGAGCATTGAATGAGGAAATGGGCAGCACTTAGCACAATTGCCTGCCACGGGCAAACCTTCCATACATGATGTTGGAGTGACTGTTATTTTTCTACTATTTTCAAATGATAGATCTATAGCCTGGGATGGGGAGAAGGGTGTGTCTCTTCTCCAGAGCAGACAGAGAATGAGAGAATTGTTGGAATATTAGAATAGTAGGCACCTCCCAAACACCCCTACGGCTTGTTCCCAGCTGCCCCACCCAGGGTGCCACCAGCACATTGGCTCTGGGACAGACAGACAAGACAGGGGAGTCTCTGTCTGTGGTTGCTGCTGGAATGTACAAGAGACTTGGCCCAGGGCCTGGGCAAGGATGGGAGGGGAAGCTGAGGTCCTGAGCCAGTGGGGCAAACCCAGCACCACTGGGAAGAGCCAGAGAGAGGTAGAAAGATGACAGTGCTTGCCCTATGGATCAGGGGTGGATCAAGGGTGCTTAGGACGGAGGCACCATGTCCCCACGTCTGCCACACCCTCACCTATTCACTCACTTCCAGGGATCAGCAGCAGGGGCAAAGAGGAGGGTACATGTGACCAGTCACAGTGACATCAGGAAATAGATGGGACAGGAACCAGGACCTCCCCCAACTCCAAAAGGGTGGGGAGTTTAATTAATGAGTTAGGCAGCCTTTCAGGGCCTGAGGGTCGGGGGCATGCAGCCTACCCACCATCCCGAGAGACGCAGTACCTCAGGCTCCCTGCAGAAAGATGGCTGCTTGCTGGATGCGTGGACTTAGACAGAATGAGCCCAAGCTCTCACCTGCTTGTCACAATCACTGTGGCCCTTAGGCCATGTCAGAGGACAGCAGTAAAGGATGCAGACACTTCCTGCAGCTTTCACCATCCACAGGGGAGGCAGACAGATGACAATCTGGGTGACTAGTGCAGTGGCAGACAGTCCTTATGGGTGTCTAGGAAGACAGAGGGACACCAGCCTTCTGTCATGTCAGGAGTCTCAGAGTTGCCTTCTGGTGGCCCTTTAGGGAGCAGGACACTCCTTGAGGGGCTCAAGGCCACCCAAAGGCCTATGAGAGAGCTGGACAGGTGGTGCAGGACTGAAAATCCTGGAGTATGTTCAGGCTGAGAAATGCTGTAGGGACTCTGAGGAGAGCTCACATCGGTCAAGAGACTCTGTTCGGACAGAAGGGGAGCCTGCCCTCAAAGCCATCTTGTGCCACGTCCTGAACTTTTGGGCTGAACACCAGCCCAAGGGCATGAGAGAGGGGAACACAGGTCCATCTCTTGGGGTGGGCAGCTCTGTACCATCCCAAAAGTTCCCCAGTATCTACCATGGCCCTGCTGTCATCAGAACAAGGAGCTGAGGGCAGGCTGACAGTCATGGAGACCTTGGTGTGCGTCACAGGCAGAACCTGGCAGGGAGCCAATCAGAGGAAGAAAGGGCTGGCCACTGACCATTGTGTGACCTGCCAAGTAGACACTGCTATTTATACTCAAGAGCTTGGGATAGGCCCCTCATCAGTGAGGACATCGGGTGGCCCCAGGCCACAGCATCCACGGAGAATGCCTGACTCCCCAGACCTCCCTAGAGCCTGCATGTGGCCCTGACTCTGGAAATGAATCCTAAGGGTTTCCCATATCTCCCATCTTGTTATACACAGGACGGGTCCCCCAAGTTGTGCATAGGAGTGGCACCTTCAGCCACTCAGCACCAGGTCCCAGCCTGGAAATGGGATTGGAGCAGGACAGGCAGCAGGCAGGTGTCAATGCTGGGGCAAGAGTGCCCCAACCACACCCATAATCCCAGCATGCTAGAGGGAAGGAGGGTTCCTGGACCAGGCTACCCCACTACCCTGTACCCTAGAGTGCCGCCAGGGAGTCCCCAGGCTCAACAAGCCCCTGGGGACATGTCCTTGTCCTCACCAGGCCTCCTTGCAGTGGCTGTTATCTGGTATTTGGACTGAAGTGTTTGAAGGTGAGCAGACCAGGCAGGGGATGGCGTGGGCCCAGCAGCCAGGCAGGCAATAGGCAGCTCTAAGCCTGGTGGTGTCAAGAGATGATCCTGGCATAGTCTTTCCAGTTGTGAGGTGCATGACAGCGTGTGCCAGGCACACAGACCACCCCAGCATGCTCAGCGAAGGCACAGGCACATTGCACAGCTGGCTGGCCATGCCCATTTAAAGGGTCCATGATAGGCCCCACAGGTGATTCATGGGGACCCTCCGGTTCCTGGCAGCAGTGTCATCTCCAGGGATTTGTTCATCGCACTCAGGGCAGCCTGGGGCCTCTCACCAGCCCTAGGCTAAGACCCACCAACCACCTACCCCCCGGGTCTATACCTCCACCCTCTCAACTCAAGGATCCCTGGGTTTGAGTCCAGCAGCCCTGCCAGGATGACACTGACCTTTCCTTCTTTCTTCTCTGCCTCCTTCCCTTTCTCTCCTCCTCCCTCTCACTCGCTTGTTTGCTTGCTCTGTAGCTTTGGCACCACGCGTGTTAGGCAAGCACTTACCACTGAGCTACACCCCCAGCCCTGTTTTATTTTGAGACAGGGTCTAAGTTGCCCAAGCTGATCTCAAACTTGTGAACCTCCTGCCTCAGCCGCCCAAGTGAACTGGATGACAGACATACACCCCCATGGCCAGCTTAACTTTGTTTCTTGACCCCAGCATGTCCCACAGCCTCATTACATCCTCTGGAGTCTCCTATGCCTTTCTTGGGCCAGGTCCCAGGATGTACCGCCCCTGCCCTGCCCTCTCTCTAACCCCAACCCACTTGTCCTGGCCAGCACCCAGACTCACCCCACTCCCTGGCCTGGCACGGCCCTGGGCCTTCTAGACTATATGATTACAGCCAAGGGCCCCACGTCCTTGCTGCCTCATTGGCTCTGGCACTGAATGTCTGCATGGCTCTCTCCTCCTACCACTGCTGTCCTGATGGCCTCCCTCCTCCATCCCTCAAGCTCCCTGCCTACGGTAGCTCTGGGCAGCCCTATTTTCTCTAACTCTGACACAGTAAGGTCTGTGGAGAGTACAGGCTGCTACCAAGGAAGCTGGCTGGAGGGACAGGGGCAGGAAAGCCACCCACAGTGGGGAAATAAGCAGATGGCCCAGCTGGCAGGACAAGGCTGCCTGGGGATCAGACCCAGCATTGCCCAGATGGGCTCAAACCCTGTTTGCCAGCCTTTCTAAGACATGCTTCACACCCTCCGCCCCTAGCTCCAGGGACAAAGTGAGAAGTAGGGGCTGTAGGAGCTCAGAGCTGGCCCAGCCAATGGTGCTGGGCAGCACCCTGAGGGGCTTAACCAACCCACAAGAACAAAGGCATTGGGCAACAGCTCCCACCACAGCTGACACCATTCAGCCAGGCAGCACTAGAGGTGAGGGGAGAGAGATCTGCAGGGCCAGGCTGGGATAAAGGACCAGCCTGGCCACAGGGAAAACCGGCAGGGCCCTGCAGCCTCAGGGCTTTGTGCCCTTCTCTCCTCTGCCCTCCCAGCCCCACTGCAGCTTTCCACCAGCCCCATGTACTGTCCCCCTTTCCCTGGGACAGTAGCCCCTCATGCTTCCTCCTGTCTCACCTCTAGCCGTGGGTGGGGCATGTGCCTGGATGACCCTCCAACCACCGATGTCATTGACTTCCCCTCTGTGCCACCTGGAGTCTTGTACGACGTGGACCACCAGTGCCACCTCCAGTATGGGGCCAACTCCATCTTCTGTGAGGGCGTGGATGTGAGTATGACAGGGGACAGGAGGATACAGAGATGATCTCAGCAGTTGGGGAGGCCAGCCCGGGAGAAGCCCTGCTTACCCCCAACCTTGGAAGACCTCAGTTGCCCATGGGAGGGCCATGGTGTGGGTGCTAGGCTGACGATCCCCTCCCTATGGAACCCCAGGTGCCTCCCTCCCTCAGCCTCCTGTCACTGGCTTTGCCCTCTGCGGTCCTGGGGCAGCATGTATGATATCTCAGCCCCAGCTTTTGAGAGACCCCTGGCTTCCCCAGGTTCCTTCCAGAGGACAGGTAGGGCTGAGGTGTGGTCTAGTGTGGGGGAGACAGGGAAGACAGGACCCCTCTAGGGTCCTCACACCTGAAGACCCCCCGTGGTGTGCCAGCCCATGGTGCAGTGTCCAAGGGACCCTTGGGGACAGTGAGGTGGGTGAGAGGTGGCCCTGGGGCAGGAGTGAAGGTATGACCATGACTCCTCCCTACAGAATGTCTGCCACACGCTCTGGTGCTCCGTGGGGATGACCTGTCACTCCAAGTTGGACCCCGCTGTGGATGGCACCAAGTGTGGGCCTGGCAAGGTAGGCGATGCTCCCACTCCAGCTGTCAGGAGGAGCGCTGACTTGCTGGGCTCTTGCTCCAGGGTCACCCCTACCTCATGATTTAAGAGACCCCTAGCCTTCTCTGGCCCAAGTCTGCAAGCCTTGGGGTCAGGGCCTGATGCCGTGATCCCCAGAGGAACCTACACCCAAAGTCATAATTGGGTCCTAGAATGTGCATGACCACAGGGGTCTCTCACACCTTCCCTCTCCCCGCTGTCCACCTACTTTATTCTCATTAGGGTGAGGATGACTGATAAGTATGAGGGTTTGCTTTGCCCCTATCTTGGCAGTGGTGTTTCAATGGGGACTGTGTCCCTATGGGTTTCCGGCCTGAGCCGGTGGATGGTGGCTGGTCCGACTGGAGTGCCTGGTCCGTCTGCTCACGGAGCTGTGGCATGGGTGTGCAGATTGCCGAGCGGTGGTGTACGCAGCCCGAGTGAGTGGGGGCACAAGTGTCTGGGGGTGAAGGACTGGGCAGACTCTGGAGGCTGATGGTGACCCTGTTGCTGAGAAACTGGGAGATGTATTAGAGGCCACAGGAGCATCTGGCTGGAGGGCAGCTGGTGAGGGCAATGGTCAGCGCATGGCCACCAGACCTCAGAGAGACCAAGGCTTAAGTCCATTCCACCTTGCATTGGAAGGCCTTCTCCAGGCCTCAGTTTCCCTGGTTGTACCCACCTGGTATAAAGTGCTTCGGGGGTGAATGCAGCAGTGCCACGTGGGTCTGAGGTGGCCCCTCCCTGGAGTGTCTCCCATCCAAAGAGGGCCATGAGAAGCTAGTGTGGCACAGGCCCAGCCATGTGGCAACTGGGGCAGCAGGATTCAGAACCTTCTCCTGAAGCAACACACTGCCATGCTCCCACCTCCCCCAGTGGAGTGGAGTGGACCGGTCCCTGGCCTAGAGGGTTAGGGTGGGCATGACTGCCAGCCGTGGCTGCAAACTCACGGCAGGCTAGAGCATGAGGTCTTGGGCACCATGCCTGCCATGTCCACTATGCTCCAGACCACAGCCCTAGCCCCACTTATGAAGAGGAACCCAAGACCTGGAGCCCAGACATCCTGTCACCCCCACCCCTTGGGTCCTCACCAGCAGGGGGAGCTGGGGGCTCCCTAGCCTGGGAGATGGGGGTCCAGCACTGCAAGACCCTAAGCACGGCCCACTGGCTCCCCACAGGCCTAAGTACAAAGGCAGGTTCTGCTTGGGTGAGCGCAGGCGCATGCGCCTCTGCAACCTGCAGGCCTGTCCACCTGGCCAGCCTTCCTTCCGCCATGTCCAGTGCAGCCAGTTCGACTCCAAGCCCTACAAGGGCCAACTGCACACATGGGTACCCGTGTTTGATTACGGTAAGCCTTCCAACCTGGGGACACTGAGGGGAACATATGGGTCTCAGGTTCTAAGTGATGCAGGCAGGCCACCCAGTCATCACCCCTACTGTCCCCAGGGTCTCAACCCCAACACTCCTTCTGGCACCACATGTGGCCACCTGCCCACCCAGAGCCCCCAGTGTGCCAGGGCTGCATGTCAAGGAGGGGTCTTCCTGGCAGGCTCATGACACTATCCTTCCCCAGGGAATCCCTGCGAGCTGAACTGCCGGCCCTCTACTGAGCACTTTTCTGAGAAGCTGCGGGACGCTGTGATCGATGGCACTCCCTGCTACCAGGACCAGACCATCCGTGACCTCTGCATCAATGGAATCTGCAAGGTGCGCTGGACATAGCAGCGCCCAGTGCCACTGTTTCTAGCCCCTGGAAGACACCAGCTTACCCTTAGCTGCACCCTTGGGCCTCTGCCCTCATGACCTCAACAGCAAAGCTCCCATTACCGAAGATTGCAGAACCCCCATGTCAGACAGCCCCCTACACCCCCGGCCTCCCTACCTGGGCTTGCAGCTTCCTGCCCTTCTTTTTTTTTTTCTTTTTCTTTTTTTTTTTTTTTTTTNNNNTGTGGAACCGGGGATTGAACTCAGAACCTTCCGCTTGCCAGGGAAGCACTTACTTACTGTACTGAGCCATCTCCCCGGCCCCCCATTTCCTGCCCTTCTATAGCAGCTGGTCCAGCATAGCTCCAGCTAGGAACTGGAGCTCAGGCAGTAGTTTCCTCCACTCTAAGGAGGGTTAAAAGGTGGTACAAGTGGCACAGGGCTCCGAGCTAGCAGAGGAAGCAGTGTTTGGTAACAATTCCTAGTCCCATTCTGGTTCCCAACCACCTCTTGCCCCTGCTGCTTTCATTCTATACCACTCGTATGAAGGCTTGGGCTCAGAGGAGGCTGGCTGCTGGTGCTGGGCCCAGGCTCATGATGATTTTTAGAGATCCCTGTGTGCCTGCTCAGGAGCCCATGTGCCCACTTTGCACCCATCTCCACTGCCTATGGCCCACCGTATGCCCCTAAGGCAGAGGTTTCTCACCTCTGGGGAAACAAGCTCAGAGGAAGAGGGGTTCCTCCAGGGTCATATGGCACAGTGAGTTGTCAAGGTCCCAAGGGAGGATCAACATCCAGCACCATAGTCTTGACTACCCACCATTGCAGAGTGTGGGCTGTGACTTCGAGATTGACTCTGGTGCTGTGGAGGACCGCTGCGGAGTGTGCCGTGGCAACGGCTCCACCTGCCACACTGTGATCGGCACCTTCGAGGAGGCTGAGGGCCAGGGTATGCATGGGACCACCATGGGGGTGGCACTTAACCAAGGGCCCTCTCTTCTCCTGGCCCCATCCTCAGCCCTTTTAGTACCCCCAGACTGGAGAGCACAGAGACCTATCCTTATAGGGGCCTCCTGTCCCAGAACCAGGCCAGCCAGCCAAGCCTGGGCATGGCCCTATTCCCTGCAGAATGCCATCTACTTATGCAGAGGTAGAGGCCTCCCCAGCTCCGTGGCTTCACTCAGGGGGAGCCACATTGCTTAAGTGTGACTGTTGTAGGTGATGGGATATTCACAGTCTGGCAGGGTGACAGCCCTCATAGTAACAGATCTGTGGGGATATTCAGAGCTGAGGGAACACTCTGGTCCTGCCCCAGGAGTGCAGGTAGGACTTCCTTCAGCAAGTGGACACAGAGCTGAATGAGGAGGAACCCAGAGGTGGTAGTGAAGGCAGAGAGGAAACTGAAGCCTGGGGCAGGAGGGGGTGTGTTCTGCCCAGGATCTGGCAGGCAAGCTGGCTTGGGACCTTGAATGCTAGGTCTATGGCTTAGCTTTAGGGCAGCACGGCCTGGTGGTCATCACACAGGCCCTGTCCCTGCTTCATATTCCAGCAACATCGTTGTGCAAGCTGCCCAACCTCTCACATTCCACCTCTGCACCTTTGAAGTAGGGGTGACAGTGGTGTCTTCTGACAAGCTTGTCTCCCAGTGTTTACATAGTTGGGTCCTTAGAGTCACCTAGCTGTGAGGGACTCCTTACCCCAAGAGCAGCAGCTTTGTACGGAGGAGGGGGCTGTACTGGAAGAAAGCCAAGGTGTTCTGGTGTTTTAGAAGGCTTTGCAGGCGGGGAATGCAAGCAGTAGATCCAGCTGTGTCAGTGAGGCTAATCGAGGTCCTCAAGAGAGGTCAGCCACAGAGCCAGGGAGGCTCTGATTTCCCAGGGTAGACCAGGCTACGTGTCCCTTTCAAGCTTGAGGTGGACTCCAGGGAAGGGCAAGAGGCAATCAGTCTCCTACCTGGTGGCTTGTGCACACCACTGACCAACAGGGTACATGGATGTGTGGCTGATTCCCATGGGCGCACGTGACATCCACATTGAGGAGGTGGCCGATGCTGCCAACTTCCTGGCCCTGCGCAGCAGTGAGGACCCAGCCAAGTACTTCCTCAATGGAGGCTGGACCATCCAGTGGAATGGGGACTACCACGTGGCGGGCACCACTTTCACCTATACCCGCACAGGCAACCGGGAGAACCTCACGTCCCCAGGCCCCACCAGTGAGCCTGTCTGGATCCAGGTGCTGTGTCTTGGGGCCCAGCATGGGGTGCAGAAGTGGGAAGCCCCACACACACAGAAGGGTGGAAGCACAGAGCTGGTGCTGCGGGGGGGAGGGCCTGCTACCACTCCTGCCTCAGTTTCCCTAGGGCCAAAGCCCTGTGGAGCACTCCCAGTTGGCAAATGGAGGGGACCCCATGTGCTCACAGGGCTCCCCCACTCGCCCCAGCTGCTGTTCCAGGTGCACAACCCCGGGGTACGCTACGAGTACACAATCCACAGAGAAACTGAGAACTTCAATGTGATACTGCCACCCAAATTCTCCTGGCACCACGGGCCCTGGAGCGAGTGCACGGTCACCTGCGGCACAGGTGGGACGGGGCAGGCAGAGCCACCAGCTGGCTATGCTGGCTGAGCCTGTCCTTTAGCCACACACAACCCTCCCACAGGCTTCAGGGGTTGCACAGTGGCTCCCATCACACAAATCAGTACCTGGACCTCACCAGGAACAGCGGGGCAGGTTCCCACCCAGAACCCTCCATAATCTGTCTACTGCCTGTCCCAGGGCATCCTACAGGGGGCTACAGTAGATGAGGGTGAGGAGGGTGAAGGAGGTCTCAACACAGGCAGGCCCCATTCTAGTTCACCTGACCTTGGGGTGCAGGGTAGCCTGGGCAGGGGCCTACCCATGTGAATCCCCAGGCATGCAGAGGCAGATCGTGTACTGTGTGGAGCAGCAGGCAGGGCTTGTGGACGAGAGACACTGTGACCCCCTGACCCGCCCTGATGACAACCACAGGACCTGCAGTGAAGAGCCCTGCCCCGCCCGGTGAGCTGCCTTACCAGTTCCTGCTGTCCTGACACCTGGAGGGAGGACCCAGGCCCAGGACTAACACCCCAGTTGTCCCTGGTCCTGAGTTTTGGGTGGCCCTGGGCAGCCAGCCCTGGCCTAGATACTCCAGTCACTTCACTTTGGGACCCTAGACGTGGAGAGAGCCCTCAGGCCTTGCACAGGTCCACTGTGGAGGCCAGCAAGGATGAAAAGGCCATGTTCTGTCACCAGGCTTTAGGGACAGGTCCACCTAGGTTTGGAGCTCTATGGACCCATCCTCTGGACACTGAGGTCCAGGACCCCAGCCTGGCCCTCTCCACTCAAGAGCCTGCCACTGCCTGTCCCACAGCATGCTAATGCCACCCTGTGCCCTCGCAGGTGGTGGGCTGGGGAGTGGCAGCACTGCTCCCGCTCCTGCGGGTCCAAAGGCATCTCCCGCCGGGCTGTGCTGTGCCTCCAGAGCGTGGGGATGGAGGAGCAGAGTGTCCTGAACCTGTCGGCCTGTGAGCACCTTCCCCGCCCCCCAGCTGAAACCCCTTGTAACCCCAACGTGCCCTGCCCAGCCACCTGGGCTGTGGGCAACTGGTCTCAGGTGAGTGTGGGATGGGAGATGCCTTGGCCTGGATGGGAGGCAGAGAACCAGTGAGGACCCTCATTGCCTGGGACCCTAGGGGAAGAGCCAGGGCACTTGAGGCTGTGTACCTGTCTTGAAGCCTCAGTCACACAGCAGGCAGTGTGTACCAGCCATGTCCTTGTCCTCTGTGCCCTCTGCTGGCCCACGCCTTAATGTGGCTTCCCCACAGTGCTCAGTGACGTGTGGAAATGGCACTCAGCAGCGAATTACCATCTGTACCAATGACACGGGCCTCCCCTGTGATGAGGCCAACCGGCCAGCAACCGAGATACCCTGTGCCCAGCAGCCCTGCCTGAACTTGCTGGCCCCCGAGGCATCTGGCAGTGGTGCCTCCAGTCCTGAGCTCTTCAACGAGGTTGACTTCATTTCAAATTCCCTGGTCACATGGCCCCTGCCCAACTCCACGCCTGAGTCGGACAGCATCAGCAATCGCATTGAAGACCTGAACCCACCCAGTCCCCAGTGGGTAGATGACTTCTATTATGACTACAATTTCATCACTTTCCATGAGGACCTATCTTATGGGAGCCTTGAGGAGCCCAGCCCAAACCTGGTGGGCAGTGTGGAACTGATGCCCCCAACCCAAAGCAGCCCTGATAAGCACCCAATGGAGCCCCCCAGAGCCGAGGGGGGAAAGCAGGTAGCTGGCCACACCCCACTCCCACCCTTGCAGCAGCTCCCCCCGAACCCAGTGGTCCCACCCTTGCCTGAGGAAGATGCCACCATGGGTACCCCTGACCTTGGGCTCCCCACTTCAGTCAGAAGCGCAGAGACACCCACTGCCCCTGCAAGCCCCAATGAGCTCCTAGTGAGAGAGGACAGCCAGACCTGGCCACCCCCTCCTCAGTGGAATGGTGCCAATGACATCTCCAAGGACAGCGAGGATGCTGCAGGCGGCAGAGCACGCCACCTGCCCCAAAGCCCCAGCCCCATGCAGCCCCCTTGGCCTCCTGTCTACCCCACTCCCATCTTTCCTGAAACTGATGTGGTGCTGCTGTGGACAAGAACTATGTCTTGGGACCCTGCGCCAGAGAGGGATCCACATGGCAAGATGCGGCCCACTGCAGGAGTGGCTGTCTCCTCTCCTCTTCCCACCACTCATGTGCCCCAGACATGGGAGCAGGACAGCCCCCTGACGGTGCCGCCGACGGCTGAGGAGGGCCACCCTACAGACCTGTCTGCCAGGAATGCCAGCTGGCAAGTGGGGAACTGGAGCCAGGCAAGTGGCGCAGGGCCAGACTGGGTTTCTGTTCATCTGTTCCCTAGAGAATGCAGATCCCACAGCGGCTAGAGGCAGTGTCCTAGGGCTGTGCATGTGCTCCTCCCTGCAGCCTTCCAGGTGGCCTTGGGCCAATCTGCCCCCTAAAGCCTCTGACTTGGACAGGGAGTCCATCTGCCTGTTTCCTAAGTCCCCAGAGCCCCATTCCTGAGCAACTGTGGGCTTGTGAGGATGGCAGCAGCAGCACCAAACAGGTTTGCATGCCCTCAGGGACAGGGAGCTCACCTCCAGCTGTGGTGCACGAGTGGGGCTCCTCAGAGCTGCTTAGATTTGCCACCGGGCAGTCCCTTCTGTGGCTCCAGTGCTTTGTCAGGAACCCACAGGGGATGGGAAGGAGCTGGCCTGGACATCCTCCCAGGTCCACAGATTGTCACTGCAAGGGATGTATGTGTTCATGGCCCCCATCCTTGAGGAGGAAGGGACAGGCTGGGGTCAAGAACTGGCTTTGCCTGGGATTCTAGCAAGTGGGCTGCCAAGACCAGGAGCTGGACCTGCTTTCCTACAGAGCAACAAGTGGCATAGTGGTGGGGCAGTGTCCCTGCAGGTCCCTCATGGGCAGAATAGGTAGCAGGATTCCCCTTTCTCACTATCTTCTTGGGAGGGGAGAAGGGAAGTCCATCTTGCAGGTAAGGGAAACTAAGGCCCAAGAGAGGGGCCCTAGCGTGGCAGAAGCAGCTTCACCAGCGAAGTCCGTCCTGATGTTCGTGGCCTCTGTGCCCACAGTGCTCCACCACCTGTGGCTTGGGTGCTGTTTGGAGAGCCGTGTACTGCAGCTCTGGCCGGGATGAGGACTGTACTCCTGCTGGACGGCCCCAGCCTGCCCGCCACTGTCACCTGCGGCCCTGTGCTGCCTGGTACACGGGCAACTGGAGTAAGGTATGTGCAGTGGGGGGCTAGGGCACAGCCCCAGGTACAAGGTGGAGCCCCTGCACCCCGGGACCAGAGTTCAAGAGCAGCTGTGCAGGGGCTCCACACCCATCTGGGCACTGACTTCCACTCTCAGTGTCTTTGGAATCTCTTTAGCTTCCTCACAACCCGGCCCAGCCCCTGCTGCAGAGGGCATCTGCTTTCCTCTACTCCCAACCCCTCTAGATTTCCCTTTTGCCAGCTCTGCTTTGCCCTCTTCTCCATCTGCCCCAGCCTGTGCCAGCCTCTGGTCTTCCTCCTGTTGTTGCCCAGGGCCGGCCACCGCCAGCTTCCCCTTGTGCTCATGTGGGGATGGGGTCTGCCATCTGCCCAGCCACACTCGTCAGTTACACGTGTGTGTGTGTGTGTGTGTGTGTGTGTGTGTGCGCACATGGGCTACATTCACACACAGATTCTGGGAGCCCTGCGTTATAATGTGTGAATGCTGATGGGATTCATATGTGGGGTTGTATGTGCATGAATGTGGGCAGTATCTCTGGGCCTATGGGGTATATATGTGTGCATGCCTGTAGGGAAAGCCCACACATGTCCCTGGGTTATAAGCATATACACTTTTATTTGGTGTGGCACACACATCCCTGGGCCCTGGGATTATGCGTGCATGGGTATAGGATACCTCCACCCGTGTGTTCCTCTACTTCTGGGATGTGTGTATATGCACATGGGGTGCATTTGCATGTCCCTGATCCTTAGGATAATTGTGTGCATGCATGCATGCATGTAGGATGGATGCATCCACTCAGTTGTCCCTGGACCCAGGATTACATGTGTGTGATGTGTCACACAGCCCCCTGGTTATAAGCATGTGCATGTGCTTAGTGTGTCGCACATGTCCCTGTCCCCCAGTGTTCCCGGGGCTGCGGTGGAGGCTCTGCAGTGCGGGATGTGCACTGTGTGAACACACAGGACCTCCGTCCGCTGAGGCCTTTCCACTGCCAGCCTGGGCCCAGCAAGCCACCCACTCGCCAGTCTTGTGGGACCCAGCCCTGCCTCAGCTGGTATACCTCCTCCTGGAGAGAGGTGAGGAGGCCTGGGGAGGAGGCGCCTAGGGTGGCTCTGGTCCTCCCAAAGTCCTGGTCAGGCTAACCTGGCCATGCTGACACCTCCCCTCCCTCCCAGTGCTCTGAAGCCTGTGGTGGTGGTGAGCAGCAGCGTCTGGTGACTTGCCCAGAGCCCGGCCTTTGTGAGGAGGCACTGAGACCCAATGCCACTCAGCCCTGCAACACCCACCCCTGCACACAGTGGGTGGTGGGGCCCTGGGGCCAGGTAAGATGGGCAGCAGGGGGCTGGAAGAACAGAGTAGAGGGTGCAGGGTGGCCTGGTGCTGGGACACCAGGGAAAGCTAAGAAGAGATCTGGGTCGAAACCCAGCAGAGGATTAGAGATGCTAAGAAGAAGGGCAAAGCAACAGCAAATAAAGATCCTTGGGCCAGAGACAAGGGAACAGAGGGCCCGTGGTGGGCAGGACTGGTCCCTGCTGGACCTGTCTGGATCCTTGAGGTTCAGGAATCTCAGAACCAGATCCTGAAGGTAGCAGGGCCTACACTCAAGTCCTGATCCCAGAAGCTGCTCAGTGACTGGCAGGTGGATTTGCCTTGCTGGACCAAGCTTGTCCCATCTTAAAAATGGGGATGGCATGGGCTGGGAGACATAAATAAAGCAGTATGACTAAGCAAGAGGCCTGCCTGACTCAGCACAGATGAAACTTGATCTCAAGGCTTTTCGCACCACCAGGTCCCCAGCTGCTAAGAACAAGCCCAATGAGGAGGGGGCTCTGGATGAGAAACTTCTTGCCTTTTCTGCTCCCCTCTGCCTTCCTGGGCTACCATGGTTCTTGTCCAGGCCTCTGGCCTCTGCCAGGCCTCAGGCGGGATTGTGTGGGAACTCGTTCCCTTGCCCATTTTCCCTGTATGGCAGCAGATCCTTCTGGGCATTTCCCCACCAACCCCTAGAGGCTGCTTAGGCCCTGGACATGGGTGCAGCAGCCAGGACTCTCCTCCCCATCCCGTGCAGTGCTCAGCACCCTGTAGAGGGGGCGTCCAGCGGCGCCTGGTCAAGTGCGTCAACCTAAGGACAGGGCTTCGTGAGGAAGACAGCGACCAGTGCAGCCACGAGGCCCGGCCTGAGGGCTCCCGATTATGCAGTGCGAAGGACTGTGAGGTCACTGAGCCCCCACGTAAGTGTCCCCCCTCCTGGTGCTCAGCAGCAAGTAGGTGGGGTGGGAATAATAGGGAAGCCATCTTCACAAAGTTCTCATAAGCTCCCTCTATAATGTGGACTCCAGGGCCATGTGGCCATGACAGGAGGCAGAAGGGGCTCTGTGCTGGAAACCAGTCCCCCCTGGGGGACACTCAGCCAAGCCAGTCGTCACAGGCAGCTTCTCCATCCATAGAATGGTAGGGGTGGACCTCCCAAATTGTGTGTCATCAGGCAAGCTCCTTTTTACTCCTGAGAAAGCCAAGATGTCCCCAAGGCCCCCAATTCCCAGCTAGCTGAAAGAGGAAGCAGGAATGAGCAAAGGTACTATATAGGAAGTGCCTCCCTCAAGGCATTGCCATCACCCAGTGCTGCTGGCTTCCGGGCCAGCTGGAGCCTTTGGGCAGGCAGAAGGGCTTGGGCCAGAGGTGGCTCTGGACCCCAACCCCCCACTTCCTTCCTGAGCCTCAGCTGTCCGCAGCAGTGAGGAGCACAGGAAACCCTGTGGCCCTGGACTCGCACCTGGATCTGGCCATCAATGGAGGGGCCTAGGGCTCTGCTTCCCTTCTTCATGTGTGAGAGGCTACCAGCTCTTGTCCCTGCACAGCTAGGGTCTGGGGTGAAGGTCCAGCTGTGCAAGGCACCTCGAAGTGTCACCTGGCTGAATGTGAGGGTCCCTGAGGCTGAAATATCCCACCCTTGTAAATAAGTTTACAGTTTCCTCGACTTGCAGCTCAAGAAAGCAATTTTTAGGACTCTTCAAAAAGAGGCAAGAAATGGTTTATGACATGGAGGTTTCAGGATGCACTCTGGAGTAGTGTGTAGGCCGGGCACCAGACTGCATCTATTTAAGGGTGTCTTTGAGATGGGTGATCTAAGATATGTATTCTCGTTATCTGTTGGGTCATAGTTTACACCATCTATGTGTGTTTGAAGTTGAGGTCTGCTGCCCATCAATATTGCTGCTTCCTTGTGGTTAAAGGAAGCTTAGATTTACAGGCTTATTGTGGCTGTAAGACCTTTAGGAATTTTTGGAGTTTCTTTGAAGGGATGCTGACACTATAGTTAGTTTTAAAATGTTAATTTCCTTGTCTCCTTTCTACCTAGCTTTTATTTCTTCTACCTAAGAGGTGCTCAGGACAGGTGACTTCCTTTCCTTGTGGCAGCCTCTGCTGTCTCCCATTGTAGTCCGGGAGTACCCATGGCCACCTGTGCAGCGAGGGAACACAGGAATGACACCCATGCCCAGAGCAGCACTCCTGCCTGCTATCACTGTCCCCAGCACACTGTGGCTATTGGACAGGCCAGGGTGTGTCCAGCAATCACCTCCCTCCTTTGCTCCATCAAGTCCTCCCCCAGCAGCTGGCTGCCCAGTGGCCATGCTCTGCCACCATACCCCTGGCAGGAATGTCCCACCCACCTCAACTCCAAGGCCTCAAAGCCCTGCAGGAGTGCCAGCCACTGAGCCTCCTGTCCGGCTGTCTTGGCATTGTCCTGCATACAGTCTGGGGCTAGAAGAGGCTGTGCGCCTCTGTCCCATATGTGAGGATCAGAGTCCATAGGGAGTTGGATGGTGAGGACCCAAAGGGTAGCAGGAATTAGGAAGAAGCCTGGCTTAGGGGCTTAGGCCTCATGGTCTCTGGGGGAGGGTGGACTGTAGGGGGGACCTAGAAGGCAGGTAAGTAGTTGAGCAGGCAGCCCTGCCAAGTGAGTTTTCTGCTACAATGAAGATACCCCAGGAGGTATCGTAGGCTCTGAGACCCTGGAATTCCCAGGATGCTAGAATAATCATGCAACTATCGCAGGACAATTGGAAAGCCTGGGAACTCAGGATGCGTGTTTGCCGCAGAAGGAAACAGGCCTGAGAAACTTAAGAAGCTTCCCAGATTCTCAGTGGAGTAGAAGTTAGGTTGACAGAGCTCTGACCAGAGTGGAGGTTTGGTGTTGGGGGGTGGGGCAGGGCCTGCACGCCTCCAGCCCAAATCTGTGGTAAAGCAGGCTAGGAGGCAGCTGGGGGCCATCAGCAACACAGGAAGCAAGGCCAGAGGCTAGAGGCCACATCCCAAAATAGACAGCTCAGGGCAGTGGGGTCTGCAGACTAGTCCTTGAAAGCAGCCTGCAACCCCCTCCTCAGGGCCTGAGCCCAGCTTGGGTGTCTCCTTGTAACTAGGTTGGGGTTCCGGGGAGCTGTTTCCAGGTTCTTGGGGTCCCAAACAAAGAACTGAGCACAACAATCAGAAGGAACAGCAAGAGATGCATTAAAGGGAATGAAACTAAAGTCACCGGGTTCAGAGTGCCAAGGGAAAGAGCTCACTATCTAATAAGGCAGTGCTGGCTCTCTGGCCTGAGGTCATGGGAGGACTTCCAGTTGGGGTTGATAGGAGTCCTGGCCCAGTGGGGTACTGACTCAGCTCACCTATTGGTGAGGGAGGTTCTGGCCATGCAAGGTTTTCAGAACGATCAGTGTCCAAAGCACATTGGGCATACATATGTGTATACATATCATGAGGCTGCACACAGGCTATAGTGCTCATTTTGGTTTTGTGCATGCCTGGCGTTTTGGGTGACAGAGTGACCTTTATCGGGGGTTTCCTGATGTTTTTGACATCATCCTTGGTTGCTCTGGTCTTTTGACACTTGCCCCAGGGCTTCCTGTTGTTCATTTGTCCTTGTCCTACCTCCTGCCTCGCCCTGATGGCCTTTGTGACTACACACAAGGCCCATTCTGTGGGCTTCAGGGCTCATGAGAAGTATAGGGCTGGCTGAGGGGTGGCCCTCTACTATGGCCTGAGAACTGGCTGTTGCCCAACATGGCCCACAAGAAGTGCTGCCTAAGGCTGAGTGTGGTGTCCAGGGACTAAGGGGAGGTGGCATTTAATATGGAACAGACCACTGTAGACTGGTACAGCTGCCTTGAGGCTCAGTAGTGTGCCAGGACTTCTCAGGCCTTAGGGGTGAACAGGGGTGGGGGGACATGACCCCCTGGGTGGGACCTTTGGGTACCATAGGTGGTCTAGATAAAGTCTGTTAAGGTGGTCTGGGATGGGCCTGCTAAAATGGTCTAGGAAAGGGATTGCACTTGTTAGGCGAGTACTATGCCACTGAGCTATATCCCTGGCCCCTTAGAATGGAGTCTCTTGAGGTGGACCAAGATGAAGTCTGAGGAGAGTTAAGATGGGTTTCCTGAGGTGGGCTAGGATGGGTCCCCTGATGAGGGGTTAAATGGGCTACATAAGATAGGCTAGGAAGGGGGCTCTGGAAATAAGATAGGTCACCTGAGGTAGTCATGGATGGCATCTCCTGAAATAAGAAGGGTTAGGCTGGGTCACCTGATTGGTCTAGAATGGGGTCTTCTGAGGAGAGCTAAGATGGAGGCTCATCAAGTGAGGTGGACTAGGATGGGTCACCTGAGGTGTAGGATGGGATCTCCTAAGGTGAAGACAAGATGGGGCACCTGAGCTGTTTGGAATGGAGTTTCTTGAGGTGGTCTAGGATAGGTTACCTCAAGTGGGCTAAGATGAAGGCTCCTGAAGTGGTCTGGGATGGGTTTCCTGAAGTGTGCTAGGATGAGCTCTCAAGGTGAAGGCTAGGATGGGTCACTGAGGTGGTCTACTTGGGGT
Organism: Tympanoctomys barrerae; assembly: GCA_002564285.1. NCBI lineage: Eukaryota > Metazoa > Chordata > Mammalia > Rodentia > Octodontidae > Tympanoctomys > Tympanoctomys barrerae. The sequence continues at coordinate 19,305 of NDGN011439898.1, forward strand.
CACCTCAGGTGTCAAAATGCAATCTTCTAACATGAGATGAGCTAGGATGTGTGCTCACTTTGGCAGCACATATACTAAAATTAGAATGATAAAGATGAGCTAGGATGAGCTCTCTCTCAGGTGCAATGTACTAGAGCAGGGCACCTTGGTTGGTTCTGGATGGGGTCTCCTGAGATAAGGAGGGTTAGGTTCAGTCCCCTGAGATAAGTGTTGGATAAATGCCCCAGGGTGCTCTATGATGGGTCTCCTGAAGATAAACTAAGATGGAATCTCAGCACCTTTCTTCCAGAAACCCAATCCAAGCCCTGCCAGCTCTCCACATCTTGGGCCCACCCATGGGCAAGTAGGACAGGCATAAGCAAAACTGCAGGTCTAGGGCCAGGAGAGCTCCTCTAGAAATGGGAGGGGAGGGGTCCTGTGCCCTGATAATTCCTGATGTCTCATTAAGACCGGGATTGGAGGGCAGCACAGGTACATGTCCCAGGAAGCATCTCAATATGGCACCTGACCCATTGCCTGCCCTGTGCCTGCCCTTTACCAGGCTGCGAACGAGACCGTCTGTCCTTCAACTTCTGTGAGCTCCTGCACAACATGGGCCACTGTGAACTGCCCACTGTTCGTGTACAGTGCTGCCATTCATGTCACCCATCTAACCACAAGAGCCTATCCCATGGCCACTCACAGGTAGCCCACCGCTGACAAGGACCTGGGCAGGACACACAGACTGTCAAGCTGTCCATGACACACAGACCTCAGCGCCGCCCCTCATGCCCTATGGTGCTAATCCTGCCCACCCCAGGGCAGGCAGGGACCCACCCCCTCAGGAAAAGTATTTTTTTATTGTAAAGTTTTATGTAACATTTGTTATTATTTTACATAAATATCTTCTGTTCCAAAACACTGCTTGGTTTCATCTCCCATCAAGGAACCTCAAGCAGAACCCTACCCTCTATCCTTCACCGTTTCTCCATATCCTGGACCTTCTGTGGCCACAGCTGTGCCTGTGCTTCTGGGAGTGGTGCTGAATGTGGGTGCAGAGACCATCGGGACAGAGGTATACCGGGGCACAGGACAGGGTAAAGGTGTATGGCCAGGTTCCGTCCACATCCTTTACTTCGTATCCACCACCCAGCCCTCCCACAGCCTCCACCAGGCCCTCAGACCTGTTTCACAGCTGGCACACACATTCCCAAGCGACAGAGCCCCTTGTCATCTTCAGGGTCTGCCCTGGCCCCCTCTAATCTGCTAATTCCCACAGTGTAGAGAGGGGAGGGACTCCTTGCTCCTCCTAGTCCCCACTGTCCCTTTCCTTCATCTCAAACAGTGCTTGAGGGTGGGCTAGTGACCCCTGCTCCACTGCCAACCCTGGGCACCAATTTTTAGCACAATGATTTGTGGCCCAGCAGCACGGCATCTGCCTAAAACATCCTTCCATGGAGCTAGGCTGTGGTGTATACACATTAGGTAGGTGTGATGGTTCTCAGGCAGGGAGGACTGGACACTGTCGTCTTCCCAGACCCATCCACATCCACCCCTTCCCTCTGGCTACAACCTTGGGCCTTTCACCTCTTTTCTAAGTCCCCTCATGGAAGTATTTCTTCTCTGAATTTGAGGAAGCCCTGTCACATTCCATTTTCCATTGTACACCCCCAGACTGTTAGATGCCAGGGACAGCATGTGGGCATTCTGGTGGGCCTTATGGCTAGGATGGGCACACTGGAAATCATTTGCTAGAGACTGAGACGATAGGGCTATATCCAAGGGAAAAATAATAAGCACCAGATCTGCACCAGAAGGGTAAAGAGTGTGGGTGTAGGGCACTACTACTCCCAGCCACCTTGCCCACCTAATCCTAAACATTCCCTATTCCATGTGACAACCCAGCCATATGCCCACATAGCACAGGCCCAATGTAGACCCCAAGTCTCCATCTCTTCTGAGCACTGGGTAGCCTCCACAGTAGCCTGTTATGAATGTACCAGGCAGGACCCCATGGTGGCAGAAAGTCATCTGAGGTCAGGAAAGCACAGGCCTGTGTCCTGTGTTTGTGTGGAGGACCTGGGTACCCATACTGAGAAACAGCATCTCCAGGCTTCGTCAGGCAGCCAGCTTCACAAGGATGGAGCAGGAGCAGATATGGTGGTGCAGCCCTTGGTGCCAGCGCAGCCCTGTCGTTGCCATTGCCGTTGCTATTGCTTTTGCACAGTACAACCTCAGGTTCCTCACAGGGCGCAGCTTACAGTTCTGGCCTGCCTCGTGATCATTCTTTGTAGGGCTACATTTGGTCTCAATCATTTTTGTATGTTTTTCCAGTTGTGGCCAACATATCCCCTCAGTGGCAGCTGGGCCTAAGCTGTCAGCTGGGCAAGAGGCAAATGAGGCAATGACCAGGCAGGCCTGGACAGCTGGCAGGAGGCCACCTGTGCTCTGCAGGAGCTTCTCTGGGCACAGACAGTGTCTGGATCCTGGTTCCTACTACTGTCCTCAGACCTAGCCTGTAGCTTGGCCACAGTTCTTAAGAGCCACCAGTGCTGGCAGAGGCATCCTGTCCCAGCCATCCCACCCCACTGGACAAAGACACCCAGAGTTGATGGCCAAGTTGGTAGGTAAACCCCTACCCTTGGGATAGGCCCCAAAAGAATATGACTTAAAGAAGTTTATTTTAACCTGAACATCAGTACAGAAGCTGCTGTCATATGGAGGGACAGTGACCTACTGCACAAAAACACTGTATACGAGGGGGGCTCATGTAACAATGCAAACACTTCAACAGGAAAGCATGACTGGGGTTTGCCTATGGTGCTTCCTATGTCAATAAAACTTAGCAGAAACCAGCGTTTTCTGCAATCCGGGGGGTGAGGCTAGAATCCACATAGACACAGAGCGCATGGCTGGAGGTAAAGATGGCACAGGGGGAAGAGCAATGGGGAGGCTCAGGCTTACATAAATACATGCAAGGGGGTGGGGCACACAAAATAGAACTTGTCATAGAAAATAGATGTACAGAATCTAGAAAAAACTTGATAAAATAGCCTACAAAAATATAAACTGTAGTAAAAATATACAAAAGTATCAACAGGTTCAACCTATTGAAAAACAACAGAAACCACTGCAGAGCTGGCACCTTCCCCAGCCCTGGCACTGCGTGTGGCCAGCAGGTGAGACCACATGCAAGATGAACCACGTACACAGCCAGGGCCAGAAGGTGCTCTTCAGACAGCAGTGTGAGGGACAGGAGTGGTCTCCTCAGCGGCAGAACAGGGTGGGAAATGTTGATGCAAAAACGGGTTCAGCCTGGAACTGGGCCAGCATGCACCCTCCACCGCCCATCCAGGAGGGCACCCAGTCCATTTCTAGGATCACTGCTCTCGCACGCTGCCTGGCCACAGAGCAGCCCCGCTGTACAGGTGCTATGGCAAAGCACTGTTCCACGGGACGGTGGACCAAACATGTACATTCCTGAGGGGCTACTCTTGGCCCCTGAATGTGGCGGCTTGGGTTGGCACCTTGTGTGGGAAACTGACTTGGAAACTAAAATCTGGGGGCAGCTAGAGCTGACCCAGGAGGCACCTGCCACTGTTCCCTGTGCCTTCTCAGCAGCTGTCCCCAGCTAACAGCCTCTCTGGAGGAGGACGGATAGGGTGCACCAGCAGGTGGCCTGTACCTGACAATAGTGGCAGACTGGCTCCCCATTCATGGGCTACTTTCCAGAGAAGCTGAACCTCAAAAACCAGTCCCAACACACACATAACGGCAAGACATGTTTCTGATACCTGAACAGAGAAGTGGCTGAATAGAGAGACCAGCTCTCTGCATAGTAAGGAAGCAACTTTACCAAAGCTACAAGCTGAGTTCAGCATACAAGTAGTGTAAAATACTCCATGTAAGACTATTTCTCTTGTACTGAGTAATACTGTGTCAAAACACATTCACTTACAACACCCAAACCTCAGGGATGGTCTCAAGGGGGAGGGGGGAATAGTCAAGACCTGGCAGTCTACCACATCAGAGACCATGTGGACCCCATATCTTCACCAAGAACAAGGTTATCTAGCAGCTGCATGGGGCTGGGTGAGAGCTCCCATAAGCCCTGGCCTCAGCAAAAGTACTGTCAAGCTCCAGTGCAGGAAGGCACAGGAGCACTGGCCACCCAGGGGGATCTTGTCCAGCAGCTGCACAGCCCCACAGCTGCTTCTGTGCCTTCACCAGGGGCAGGCAGTTCACCTGGAGTCCTACCCCAGCCATATGTGAATAGCTTCCATACATCATCTTCCAGGTGGAAAGTTTTCCACAGATGCCAAACATGGGGCAAGCTGCAGCAGAACCATCCCACTCAAGGCTGATGTAGGGCCAGGCCCCCCAAGTGGAGGAACTACAGTGAAAGGTTGAGCATGAGAGGGCAGAGGAAAGCTCCTGGGCTTTCAGCAGAGGCCACTCCAGAACAAAGGTGCACTTGCTTTTTAAGGAAGCCCCTCTGCACACTGATCTCACCACATGGGAATAGCCACACTGAACCCCTAGTGTATCTTCTAAGTACTGCTGTTTAAGACACACACAGCTGCTATGTACAGGAGACATCACAATATGGGAGGCGCCCAGCAAGGTCAGTTTTCATGGGGTGAAGACCAAACCAGCTGGCAGAAGCTGTAAACAGAGTCTTAGAGACAGCCAGCCGGTAAGTGCACAGTGATTCACCGATCAGGCAGAATGCAGGACTGAGACATATGTGACCAAACGCTATGGCACTGTGCTGGCTGTAAACAGAGCAGACCCCTCTCCAGCCCTGAGTGGGATGAGAAAGTGCAGCCTGGCTCTGGACATCTGCCCCACAGAGTCCCAAAGGCCACAGATGTTACACCCCGGCATTAAATGAGCAGGGACTCCTGCAGTTCACTTTGGACACACTTTGGTTACCACAGCAAAGAGCAGCATCTAGGGGAGGGGTTACTCAGGCATCCTCCTCCTCATCGCTGACCAGGCCACCCTTGTCAGGGCCAGGTTCCCGCTCACGCAGGAAGTCTTCACGGATGGCCTCCAGCTCAGTGAGCTCTTGTCGCACCTTCTCTAGGTGATAAGCACGTCGGTTCCGTATCTGACGCAGAGGAAAGGGGTTCAGGTCCACAAAGGAGATGTTGATCAGCTTCCTGGTATGAAGGGCAGAGAACAGGTCAGTGAGGCTCCCTGAGTGCTCTCACAGCCCCCACAGCAGCAAAACCACGGGACAAGCAGGAAGGACACCAATGCTCCACACACTAGAGGATTGAGTGGGTGAACAGGCCTCCTCCCATGGGGGCCTCAGTGGCCAAGGTGATGGTTCATGATCCTGCAGGTCTGCTATGCCTATCTTCTGGCCTGATTCCCCATCAGAACATTGGGAACATTGGGTATCCTGTCCCAGAGCATGGGGGCTCCTGAAAGAAGTACCTGGTACTTGTTCCACATCTGTGGATGCTAGTGGGTATGAGTCATCAGGGCCAGTGCCAGGCTGGACTGAGTGCACGAGGGCGGATGCCTGAGCAAACCAGCAATGACAAACAGCAACACAGACCTATGCTGCCTAAGGGTTTCTAGTACCTCTGAGCCAAGGACCAATTTTCAGCAACTTACAAAATTGGGACTTACCTTTAACCACTGCCTATCTGTCTAAGACAGAACTAAGACTTGTCCCAAGGCTGCTGTTGCTCCCAGCACACAGGTCAGCCCACTGCTCCTGGGCACAGGAGGAGCTGACTTCCCCAGATGGGGCTATACCCTGCCTGCCAACTGAGGGTATGGTTGAAGTAGTACCCCTGCCATCACCCAGCTGTGTGGGCTGTATTTAACATGGTGTGCAATATGCAGAGGCACAAGCCTTAGGAATCCTCCTCCATCCTTACTACTCTGCAATTCATGCATGCCTGATGAACCCAAAGATTCAGGCAAGGAGATACAGGTGAGCAAGGCCAGCTCTGTTCAATGCCAAGCTCCGAATGTTCTAGGACAGGTGAGCCCCAGAGATCAGGGCAGCCCTGAGCAAGAGACACTGTGCAGACTAGCTGAGAAATAAAACACTGCAAGGACCGGGTCCAGGAAGCCCACACACCAGTTCTCCTTACTGAAGCTATGAACACCTAAGCTATATAAACCCAAGACCTACTATCTTCCCCTTTTCTACATAAAGTGAGCATTGGGAGTGCACAGTGAACACTTCCACTCTTTGGATGGGAAGCTAGCTGGCCTGTCAGCCCAGAAGCAGCACAGGCAGCCCCAGATTCTACCCTGAACTGCTCAGCTTTTCTGGGCACCCAGGGGTCTTGCTGCAGAGACCATTTCAACTGTATCATCCAGCATCTTCTGGATGCACCTGGCTATAGAAGCCCCTCCTTCCTGTACTATAAGACCCATCCATATGCTGCAGAACCAGTACACCCTGGAATTATTCCTGTGGGGGCTTCTTAAACTACCAGGGCCCCCCTGCAGAGGGGCCTAGGCACCTGCAGTCTTAACAACAACACCTACCACCCATAGTTCTGCCAGCACATAATCAAGGCAATATGAAGGCTTGGACTTTCTAAAGCAAGGAAAACTGCACCAAACTGCTCACAAGGTGGCGCTGCAGGACCATAGAGGGCTTGGCAGGCACTGCCCACCCCTAATGGGTGTTAACAAGACAGGCTGGCAGGATGGACAGGCTCCATTTCTGAACCAAGAAATTTCAACATAGGGTTAGCTCTTGGACTGAGGGAGCCCATCCAGAATCTTTCTTGATGTTATTAACAGAAAGTTCTGGAGGCTCCTGAGAACCTGGCAGTGTTGACAGGCAAATATGACCATCAGATATCCTCTGGGCCGAGATTAAGTCCCTGCTGTGCATGTCAGTGTTGATCCTAGCAGCCTAAAGTACCAAAACAGTGAGGATGCCAGAGAGCCTTGCAGCATCCACTGGGTCCTGCTGCTGCCAACGGACACCCCCACTGTGGTAGAGGGGTCACAAGGAGCCCAAGACAGAACGATTCCAAATGCTTGGCTGCCAAACCAGAATTCTTCCAGATTCAGACCTCTCCCATCAGTCTGCCCCAGCGCTCCAGCTCCACAGTAGCTCCTCTCTTGCTAGGTCCACTCACATACCCATCCTCCCAGGATTCCCAGAGGCCATTCTATGCCAGTGTGACCTGTCCCTCTCTTGCCTAAGTTGTCTATGGTGATTTCCAGTACTCTTAGTGCTAGGAAGCTTGCAAGAGCCAAATGGTCCAGCTCTATCATGGCCAGCTACACACACAGGCAGACTGGTGACCAGGCGAATCCACTTACAGGTCCCCAGTCACTGGCTCCCCCATCTGCATGCTGCCCAAGGAGAGCTCTACCTAGCGTCTCCCCTCATCTCCTGTCCTAGCCTCAGCCCTCTGCTTGGGGCTCCTGCTCCTCTACCACCACCAAACTCTATCTAGCACCCCATGCCTGGCCCAGGCCCTGTTTGTAACACACTCAGCAAATAGCTGTAGACCCAAACAGACCAAGGCTTTTGGTTACTGGGATTCACATTTTCTGGTTGAAAGATAAAACCAATTTTATCTCAGTTCTCTTCTAATCTCCACAAGATCACACCCTTCTTGTTTCTTCTCTCAGGAAGGGAATTCCCTCCCCCACACAGAACCCATCTTACAACAGCAGGAACCAGCTATTGTGGGAGTGCAGAGGTGGATGTTTTAGTTTTCCTGGTCTTTTGGGGAAAGAGAACCCAGGGACTCACCGAGCATCAAGGATAGTGCGAGTGAAGTAGCGGAGATACTTGAATATAGACATTGAGTCCTGCAATTTCAGGATCTCTTCTTCCTTGTATTTAAAAACTGCCAGGGCAAAACGGAAAATAACCTGTAGAAAGGACAGGCAAGCATGTGAGTGAAAACAAGCCTGAGTGCTGAGGTCCTGAGGAACCACCCATTGGCCCTGCCCCATGTGCATGCCGGCCCAGGGGGCAGATTCTCACTAGCCAGGCAAGCCTCTTCACAGGAAAGTAAACTCAGCAGCAATTCAGCCCCAACCCAGTCAGTCTCCCTGTGAAGTAAGTAGATGTAGAATCCTAAATTCAGCTAATATTTCTCATCAGTACAAAATAGAACTAGAAATTTCACTTATTTGCTTGTTTGCTTGCCTGCTTGCAGCACTGGGGAGTGAACCACGGCCTCACCATGAGCTACATCCCCAGCCTGTTTTCTTGTTGGGAGAAGAGAAGCACAGATGGGCATGAAACTGTCCACCCTATCATCCACTGGGGCTGCTGTATAAGTTTCTGGCTCATTTGTGCAGGTTTCAGCCTACCAGAGTAACTGAGATTACAAGTGTGGGACTCCCACTGTGGCTAAGTAGAAATCATCTGTACCACTGGTACAAACAGATTTAATCACTTTTATCAGGATTTTTACTAATAAAGGTAATAAACCGAGCAGTGAGACATCCAAAGTACAGCCCCTTCATGAACGTGTTAAGTAAACTCAAAACCGAGGTTTTTTCATTCTGAAAGCCTCAGAAAGCTTGGCCACCAGAGGCCACTCCCCTCATGACTGGTGCAGCAGCACCATAAGTACTGATTTCTAAGTATGAAAAAAGACAATCCACATTTTAGAGGATTCTGGACAATCTCCTATTTGAAGCTGGGGAGTGGACTCATGATGGTCTTAGCACATTAAGGCAGCTTTGGAAAAAACTCTAGGAGCCCTCTCACCTCATTATTTAAAAGGCAGTATGTACAGAGGGGTCCCTGCACTTCCCTGCCTGAGGCCTGATTCCCATACTGTTTCTGCCCTCATTGAGAAATCCTTGTAGTAACAGCAGTCTAGATCATCAGGTTAGTGATGTACTGCAGTACACAAAAGTTTAAGCACCTGTGACCCCCTCACCTTTGGCCCAACACCTCTATCACAGGTGCACCTGCACAGATGCAAACACCCATTCCACAAACGCTAGGGCTCAGACTACAAACATCCAAGCTCCCAGGCCTAACACAGGGCTTGGTACTATTGTTTTTGTTCTATTCTGCAGTGCTGGGAAAACCAAGGTCCCATGCAAGCTATGTAAATGCTATGTCCCTAAGCCACATCCCCATCCCATACTGAGCACTTCTACTAGATAAGCAGCGATCATGGCTTCTCAAGGTCCCCAGGACCACCACACCAAGACCACCACAGCACTGTGCCCTGCTGCCAGCCACCAGCAGTGTAACTGAGAACAACATAGACAAGCACAGTCACCTTTGGTCCCTCATACAAGAAAGAGTCCCATATCTTAAAGAGGATGTCGCTAACTACGCTGTCCACAAACACCACCAGGAACCAGTTGAAGGTAATGAGCGTATAATCAACTTTGTACTGTTCAAAGTGTGCGTGCAATCGAGGCAGCTTCTCATTCATGAGATCTCTGAACACCCGCTGGTCCACCTGTGGAGGGAACAGAGGGGAAAGGGGTCAGAGTTGGCCACAGCACTGAGCAAGCACACAAGGCCAGTCGCTCAGACTGGGAGCAGAGGGTGGAGTCATAGGAACCATGGCCACAGAGCGGTCCCAACTGTGGGGACTGTCACAAGGCTGGGCTGCTCTGTGGCTCAGAGGTGTCTAAACCTGAGTGCTGCAGATGCACATCCAATATCCAGGCCTTGGGGTAAGCAGAGCACAGGGATGGTAGGCCTGCATCCTGGGCAGATGTACCAAAATGAGTCCAGAGCCAGAGTGTGACATTACCTACCTACTTGTATGACACACATTTACCAAGCTGAGAAGGAGCAGGGGGAGCAAGGGTTCCTGCCTGAGGGACCCAGGCAGGGGGCTCAGCAACACCACACCAGCTGGCACTTTCAGCAAAGGGTTTTCTATAGTCTGTCCTGTCATGGAGATGGCTCTTGTGAGGCTCACACAAGGCTCATGTGAACGATCTACTTACTGCACACAGACACGCCAGGCAGAAGATGGGATGGCACAAGTTCAACCTGACCTCAAGGATACAGAAGGGAAGCAGGCAGACATAAATGAATTGGCACAGTGTTGATGGAAGATCCTGTAGATAGCTCATGGAGAAGGGACATCACCTGCTACCCAAGCCCAAGTAAGGTGGCACCATGTGACAGAAGCCAGTCACAGAAGCTGCCTTATCACACAATAGGGAAAAAACCTTGTTCTGTAGGCCAGGAGCTTTCTGTGGCCCACACAAAAACAACCAGCTTCACCTGTGGCTCAGTCAACATTATCCATGTGTACATACACAACAGGAGCAAGTCACACAAACAGTACTTACCCCATACACTAGACTTGCCTCAATACTCAATTCCGGTCTACTCAACTTTACTGGACACTAAAGTCCCCTGAACCACCTTCTCTGGCCAAGTTGAAAGACACAAGAGGCATGGAGCAATGTCTCATGAATGAACACCCAGGACTGTCCCGCCCATGGCAGTCAGGCAGCAAGGCTGACCAGAGAGCCAGGTGAAGCCCTGTCTGGCCAGGTACAGGCAGTGAGTCTGAGCCCATGGAGAGCAGCAGGGAGGAAGAGAGCACAAGGATTCATAACCGTGTGGAGACAAATCTGCACAGCTAAAAACCCCCGTGCAGAGAAAGTTAAGGAGAAGTGTTCAAGTACCCTGGTTTCTGGCTGCACACAAGGCAGGGCAGAAGTGTGGGGCCTGGACCAGAACAGGGAGACCAGCATGTACTGGTGTCATGGCACCTCTACTGGGAGACCACACTGAGGTTACAGGGGAGGCCTGGACTCCAAGGAGGCGGCACACAACAGTACAAATCTGCAAAAAGAACAAGGCAATAGCAAGGCCCCAAGTCACAGGTAAAAAGACCAAGGGTCAGGACAGGGGCAACAGCAGCCAGGTGCACATGAAGGTCCCTGCAGTGCTTCATGAACTGTCCATGTGCCAAGACTACAGTCAGCATATCTTCTC
>NDGN011439904.1:0-15433 GCA_002564285.1 Tympanoctomys barrerae
GAAAAAAAAAAAAAAAAAAAGAAAAGAAAAGAATTAAAAATTAATGAGACTAATTCTACCCCCTTAAAAAGAGAGTAAAAATGAATACTTCCTAACTAAATTGGCCAATGCAAACAAAAAAAAAGAAGAAGAAAAGAAAACAAGAAGAGAAATAAGCTTCTGATGTTAAGGAGAAAAAAAAAAGATGCATGCCACAAACAGCCAAGGCATTTAAAGGACAATAAAACAATATTATAAACAACTTTAATTTGAAAATTTAGCAAAAGTTTTTGAACAGTTTTCATTTTCTTTAGTGTGAGAAATCTTAAATGTACCCAAGGGCCACGGTGTACACTAGGCGTTGTGAAATAGGAAGAAATGGCTCAAAGGAACGGGGAACTAGGGAGGAAAGAAGGAGGGAAGGAGGGAGGGGAAGGGAAAAAGTGATTAAAAGACATTGAAATGGAAACAAAGTTTGTAAATGAAAGGGAGAGGAGTTGAAGGGAGGGGAGAGGATTGGGAAAAAAGAGTCATCGATATATATCGCATATAGGGGCAAATTCCCTATTATGAGTATGATAATTATGCATATATAAACTATACCAATAAATTTAATTATTTTTTAAAAATACAACTTAACAATAACAAAAGTAGAAAATCTGAATAACTTCATAGCTATTAGATAGGTTGAATTATTTATCAAACATCTTCACCAAAGGAAATTTTCAGATCCATATGAAAGCAAAAACAGTAATTTTATACTAACTTTTGCAGAACATAGAAGAGGAAATATTACTCTAACAATATCATGTGTGTAGATGAAAAAAAAATCCTTAACAAAATAAGAGGAATTTTAATCCAATAATACCTGATAGCATTTAATTGAGGATACTAATGCAAGACTACCCTAACATCTGAAAATAAAAGCAATTAACTATATTAACAGAATAAAACACAGGCTCATTCACTCATTTCAATAAATACAATTCTATATATTGACAAAAAAAATCATAAAATTTCTTGAGCAATTAATTAGCAAGAGGTAACCAAATTTTCAAACTGAAGCTGGATATCAACAAAAAATTTAAAGGTGAAATCACACCAAAGATTGAAAGATGGACTTGCTTTCCCACAAATAAGAAATAAAAATGTATACTCGTGCCATTATATACATTACTGAACTGGAAGTATTAGCCATTGCAATATGGCAAAGGGAATACAACAAACAAACCCACACAAGAGTTTGGTTCATTATGAAAAGAAAAAATAAAATGGAATTTCAAAGCAAGAATGGGAAAGTAACAAAAATTAATTAACACTGCATATTGGTATCTTCAGAGTACTTGGGTACAGGATATGAGCATGCGATATTGGCCAAACAATATTAACATAAACCTTTCTCAATTCTCTGAATTTAATTTTTAATTCTCTGTGCAGTATATCTATTTTAGCTATTTTGCTTATTTTGTGTGTGTGTGTGTGTGTGTGTGTGTGTGTGTGTGTGTGTAGCTCAGGGGCATAAATGCCTACCTGGTGAGCACATGGTCTCATGTTCCATCCCTGGTACCAGAAAAAAAAAAATCTATCATTTTTCCTTTTCCCCTCTTTCTTTTCCCCTTTCCCCCATCACAATTTCTCTTCTCTTTTGAACCAATTCACAGTGTCTGTTGTACATTTTGGGTCCATTTACTCCTTCAGCTTCTCCCACTATTGGGACTGTACAACGTTAACACAAGTGGGTCTGATTTATTTCACTTACAAGTCTGGTCTCTAGTTGTACCCATTTACCTAGAAAAGCCTTAAGTTTATGTTTTAAAAAAGACATCTACAAAAATAGCTGAGGAATACACCATTGAGTAAAAATATCACATCTTTTTTATCCATTCCTCAGGTGATGGGCATTTGTGCTGTTTCTGAGATTCAGCTATGACCAATTTCAGTGCTATAAAAGTAAGTGCACTTATATCTCTGTAGTAAGTTTTCAGTTCTCTTCAATGTAGAGTATGATGTCATCTGTGAAAAAATACATAGGAGGGGAAGAGCTGGGTCTAATGGAACCTCTATTCCTAGTTTATTAAGGAGCCTCCACACTGATTTCCACAATGGTTGGAGCAGCGTACATTCCCACCAACTGTGGAGAAGAGTTCTTTTATTCCCCACAGCACCTCCAGAATTTGTTATTGGCTGATTTTTTGGTGATGGACATTCTATTCAGAGTAAGGTAGACTCTCAATGTTGTTCTATTTTGCATATCTGGGATGACCAATGATGTTGAATGTTTATATATATATTTATTTGTCATTTATATTTCATCTGAGAATTGTTTAATCATCACAGATGCCCAATTTTTGGATTGGGTCTTTGAATCTGGAGAACTTAATTCTTTCAAATTTTTATATGTTCTACATATAAGTTATATGTTCAAAGGACAGCTGGCCATAATATTAAACTATTTTTTTTAACATTTGTGTGTTGTCCTTTTCATTCCATTGATTTGTTTTCTTGTACAAAACTTTTTAGTAAAGTGAGATCCCATTTGTTGATTCTTTGTTGCATTTCCTGTGAAGTCTGGGTTTTGTTTATGAAGTCTCTGCCTATACCTATGTCTTCAAGACTTGTACCTATTTTCTCTTCCAGTAGATTTCATATTGCTGTATAATATTTAGATTCATGATCCATTTTGACTTTAGTGCATGGTGCAAGGCAGAGGTCTAATTTTAGTCTGGTATGTGGAAAGCCAATTTTTCAAGCACTATTTGTTAAAAAGGCTGTCTTCCTCCAGTGAGCATGTTTGGCCCCTTTGTCAAAAATGAGGCAGCTGACTGTGTTTGGAATTCCAGATGTATCTTCTATTCTGTTCCAGTGATCCTTGGGTCTGTTTTGTCAATAACAAGCTGATTTTACAACAGTAGAACACTTTCCAGTCAGGAATTGTGGTGCCCCCTTACTTGCCTTTGTTGCCCAAAATTGTTTTGTAGGTCTCTTATGATTCCAAATGAATTTTAGAAGTGTTTTCTCTATTTCTGTGATTCTGTGAGGTATGATAATAGTATTTTGATTGGGATTGCATTAAATCTGTATAACAATTATGGGAGTATGGCCATTTCACAATGTTGGTTCTTCCTATGCATGAGCAAGGAATATCTTTTCATTTTCTAAAATCTTCCTTGATCTCTTTAATCAGTATATCATAATTTTCAATGCATAGATCTTTCACTTCCTCTGTTAGATTGATTCCTATTTCCTTTTTTTAGATGCTATAATGAAAGATTGGCTTTCCCAAGTTCTCTGTCAGGGAGTTTGCTGATTTTGTACAGGAATGCTATTGAGTTTTGAGGGTTGACATTGTATCCAGCTACACTACTGAACTTGGCTATTAATTCTTGGTTATTAGGAGTCTTTGGTGGAGTTGTGGAGTCTTCAATGTAGAATATGATGATGTCATCTGTGAATAATGGTAATTTCACTTCTCCCTTTCCTATTCCTAATCTTATTCCTTTTATTTTTCTCTTCTGTAATTGCACTGGCTAATGTTTCCAAAACTATATTGAAAAAGAATGGTGATATTGGATGTCTTTGCCTTGTTCTTGAATTTAGATTGAAAAGTTTCATTTTTTGTCCTTTTAGTATGAAGTTAACTGTGGTTTTCTCATAGACTGCTTTTATTAGATTGAGGAAAAGACCATCTATTCCAATTTTCTGTAGGATTTTTATCATGACTGAGTGTTGGACTTTGTCAAAAGCTTTTTCTGCATTTATTGAGATGATCGTATGATTTTTGTCCCTTGTACTCTTGATATGGGGTATTACATTTACTGATTTAAGTATGTTTAAGCATCCTTATACTTATGGGATGAATCTTACTTGGCCATGGTGTAATATCTACTTGATGCTTTGCTGCATTCTGTTTGCAAGTATTTTACTAAGGATTTTTGCATCTGTGTTTGTTAAGGAGAGTGGCCTGTAGTTCTCTGTCATGGTTGAGTCTTTCTCCAGTTTTGGTATCAGGTTAATACTTGCCTCCAGGAATGAGTTGGGGAAAATTGATTCACTTCTATTTAATTAAAGAGTCTAAGCCATATTAACATTAAATCTTCTCTAATTTCTTGTAGAATTGAGCTGTGAACCCCTCAGGATCTGAGTTTTTCTTTGTTAGTAATTTTTATATTACACTTTCAGTTTCATTAACTGATATTGGGTTATTCATAATTTTTATTTCTTCTTGATTGAATTTTGGTAATTCATATGTCTTTAGGAATCTGACCATTTCTTTTGTGTTTTCCATTCTATGGAAGTAAAGATTTTAGAAGTGGGTATTGATGATCTTCTGAATTTTCATAGGATCTATAGTGATTTCACCCTTTTTATTTCTAATTCCATGAATTTGAATTTTTATTCCATTTTTGATAAGGTAGGCTAGGGGTTTTTCAATTTTATTTGTTGTTCCAAAGAACAAATTCTTTGATTCACTAATTCTTTGTATTGCTTTCTTAGTCTCAAAAGCATAATTTCTGCTCTGATCATTATAATTTTCTCCCTTCTTTGGGCTTTGTGTTTGACTTGCTATTCTCTTTCTAGAAGCTTGAGGTGCAGCATGAGGTTGTTTATTTGGGTACATTCTGTTTTCCTTATGTGAGAATTCACCACTATACATTTCCCTCCTCAGAGGGAAACACATTTTCTTTTGAGTTGAATGTGTTCTTTGCTTTCATGGTGTACCACAGCTTCCAGTAAGTTGTATTTGCATTTTCATTTGATTATACATATTGTTTAATTTCTTCTTTCATTTCACCTGTGAACCATACGTTGTTCTGGAGAGTATTAATTAATTTCTACATGTTTATGGAGATTTTTGCTATTTCTTTTGTCATTAATTTCTAATTTCATTGTACTATGGTTAGATAATATGCATGGGATGTTATTATTATCTTTAAAATAGTTACTCAGTGTACAAGATATGGACACAAAATATTATATTCTATTTGTCATCTTATTAAGAAGCTTTGCATTTATAGTCATTAAGAAGATTGCCTTATAGTATTCTTAATTACTGTCTTTATCTTGATTTAGGATTAGAGTGGAGCTAGCTTCCCAAAAAATGACTTTGGAAGCATTCCTTCCCTTTCACTTCCTTTGAAAAGTATGAGAAGTACTGGTTATTATAACATCTTTCAAAATCTTATAGAAATCAGCCATGAATCCATCACATTCTTGGCTTTTCTTAGGTGTTTAATTGTTGTCTCAATTTGCTTGCTTCTTATTGAACTATTCAGAATTATGTATTCTTAATTTAGTATTTGCTGAACACTTATAATAACAATTTGATGTAAATATTTCCCTTCTCTTAATTTACTTGGTGTATGTATAAATGGAAAGGAGCAGATACACACTTAAAAGCTAACAGCCCTACAACATTTCCTCAGAAGCTGTTACACCTATGGCATTCACGTAAGTACAACTCTGGCCCTCAAGGGGCATTTTCCAACTTCGGAGACATTTTTGATTCTCACAATTGACAGGGTACTACTGGCATCTAGTGGGTAGAGGCCAGGGATGCTACTAAATATCCTACCACCCTCACATCAGTGTCCTGTAGTATTGGAATTATCTGGCCCACATTAACAGTAAAGAGACCAAAATTTTAAAAATCCTACTTCATAAACATATACAAAACTCTCATCTTCTCTAAGATTGTATTCTCCTCACTTCTCCTGCCCCAGTTCCATCAAATGTTCACGATCACTCAAATTTAGTTGAAAAGAGAATAAAATGGATTAGTCCATGTCTGCTGTATTCCAAAAGGCTGCCCTTGTGTAACTCCTCCCATAATTTTCCTGTTTTCAATGCTTTCTCCTGCAGATGGCATAGACTATTACCATGTGCCCTGTGACAGCTAAGCACCTATCTCCATATATCTCCATTTGCTATATGATATGATTTGCAGTACTCAGGGAGAAGAGGTTGCCTGGCCCCTCTGATGCTTTCATATCTTATTCTATAGTAACAGTTTTCCTTCTGACTTGACTATCATCCTCCCATAGGTGTCTTCTACCACACCTTCTGTTTCCGTGCCAATGTCTACCCTGCCTGGTGTAATGATTAGTCTTAATAAGTTCAAGAGGAAACAAAAGTGAGACTATTTAATAAAATGTATTTCACTCCAAAAAAAACTATGATGGAATATAGCACCAATAGATGTCTTATCTAATAGGTATTTTAGTGATATCATTTCCAATCTAAATAATCTCATTGTTCTTGATGACTCATTCTGTACTGACTTCAGTTTGTCGGAGTCACGGTGGTAATAATGGACTTGAAATTGGAACAGGGTATTCTATGTTAAGATGTGGCTCACTTCAATCTTTCCAAATAAAAGATCCAGGACTAGAAGACAATTTTATGTTGCAAAATTTTGGTACAGTCAGTATTCCAAGCACCTCTTGACTTAGCCCATATTTACTTCAAAACACCCAAATGGAATATCAGCTTTCTAAAATAGAACACTGCCTCCACCTGCAGTTAGATAAAATAGTTTTATCTAGCAAATAGTTTAAAAATAGTTTTCTCTAGTGAAGAATTTGGAAGTGAAAAAATAATTACTGAGAAGAATTCTCAACAATCATCAATTTTGAGTCTAATTTATGCATCTCAATATACCAGTATAACTTCTACAAGTTGCAAATAATAGTTATATTTGCATATTTTAATTGATGCATGATGAACAAGTATGCTATTGCTCTAATTTGAGTAAACTAAAAACTGAGATAAAGTAAGATTCCAAAGCTTTATCTACAGTATACCTGCCTATCTTGATATAGGATTACCTTCCTCAGATTATGTTTACCAGATTTTTGTCACAATCCTAACTGATTTAAAAGCCTTGCTGGAGTGTCATCATGGTGTAGTATTTGGTCTCTAACTACATTACAGACCTGAACAATGTATGAGGGTAACTTGCAAAGTCCTTAAACTGAACTTTGCTTTAAAATTTGACAGGTGGGCCAGGGAAACAGCTCAGCAGATTAAAGCACCTGCAAGCAAGCACAGGGGGCGAGGTTCAATCCCTGGCATGCTGTGCCAGCCCCACACCCAGGGCACACTGAGACAGAAATTGAGACTGGACGTGGTGGTGCATGCCTGTAATCCCAGCTCTTGGGAGGCTATGAACAGGTGGATCACTATGAGTGCAATCTAGTAGTGAGACCCTGAACACCCTGTGGACCCTTCCCTAAAATACAATAAATAAATGAACAAAGCAAAGTAAAATAAAATTTGACAGCTAAAATTTTAAGGGAGTTTTAGTTTCACATCAAAATTAAGAGGAACTTACATAGATTTACTATACATTCTTTCTGCCTTTAATGTGAGTCTCTCCCATTATAATACTTTCACCACCGGTATCCCACAATTTGTTATAATAAAAGAACCTATTTTGACACAATATCATCATCCAATTTCAATAGTTTATGTTTGAGTCTACTATTACTGTACATTCTATGGGTCTGGACGAGTGTATAATGACATGCGTCTACCACTGTAATATCACACAAAGTGCTTCTGCTGCTCTGAATCTTCTCTGTATCCTACACATTTCTATTCAACTCATATTCTCTCAAATGTTTATGCTCGTTAGTGTTTCTACACTGTCACCCCTGGATATTAGTGAATTTACAATGGTCATTCTAGAAAAAGGTGGAAACAAAGATAAAAACCCAATAAAGACTTTAGACAATGTAATAGCTGTTCTTGATCATTGTGAAATATTCTTTTATTCACATGAGATTTAACATTGCAGTATGGCCTAAATTCAATGAAGTATATTATATACATTATATATGTTACATAGAATGTGATATTCTACATCATATGAACATTAAACACAATATATTAATTACCCAAGTGCTTGCTCCAAAACACAATTAGTCTAAGCCTAATACTCATATCTCAGAACATTTCCCTGACAAAGCCTATTTCTGCCAGGTACCAGACTCATTGTATTATATATTGCTGGCCCATACAAGAGTACTTAGCAAACAATTATGTACTAACAGGAAAATATAGAAGCACAATTGCCCATTAACTCGGTAAAACATGAACTGATTGACTCTGATATCTCAGAGACAAAATATGTTCATCACTTCATCTCCCCAAACAGGGGCTCCTGAACCAGGAAGAGGCTGGAGTTCAGTTGCAGATACACATAGGACAAGTGAAATACTCCCTGATGCATGATTATGCACCTAAATGAGGTCTATATTTCCAAGAGAAACAGTGGAAAGTCAAGTATAGTATTTTCTATGAATCACCATAACACAGAGTTCTAGATAATCAGAAGGAATAAGACAAATACATGAAAAGACCACAAAAATTTTAAAGGATTTCAGAAGACATTGCTATAGGATGTCTATGTTTTATAAGCCTCACCCTATTTTGATGGTCACTCTGGGACTGTTTCCCAGTATTTTCTTTCATGGAGCTATGTCATTTGCTATTTCATCTTTCAGGCCTATGAAAAAACAGCTTCGAGGATGAAGATCCCACTAATACACTAAGAGTTGAGGGAATTGCCTCCAAAGGTCTCTGAAATACCAGAGCCAAGCTGAACTGATTCACTGTGAAGCATGCATGCCTCATCTATTTCGTCAACTGCTTTTCCAGTAGCTACCTCTTTAAAAAAAAGTCACTTAAATCAAACCACACTGCTACTCACAGACAGACAAAAACATTTGCAGCTAATTCATCTCCTACTTTATTGCCCACTGCAATGAAGAACAGGTTGCAAAGCACAGTGTACAACAGGAGGCTCAGAGACAGCAGCCATCCATTTCCTCATGGTGTACAAGTTTGATCGTGTTTGCCTAATTATCCCATTAACCTGTACCTAAAGATCCAATTACTCCAGCTGTGGGTGATTGAATAAAGGGCAATTGCAACAGATACCAGGCAGGGGACATGTGTATTCCTCATCTGTAAAGTTTATAATTGCTGGTTCAGTGCTTCACCAAGAAATTCTTATGGCAGCAAAGATAGCAGAAGTTATTTTGAAAGAGTAGTTTCTAAATTGATAAATACTCATTTAAATTTCAAATGTTTATTACAAATTCCTCCTTTTAAGTTCCGTGTTGCTCCCATTGCTTTGCTGGATAGAATTTTAAAAATCAAGTCCACCGGTGTTATAGTTTTTGTCTGGTTGTCCTCCCAAAGCCTCATACAGCCATGGGGTGGACTTCTAGAGTTTGTGATTAACTCATAATCCACTGGGATCTGAGAACTGCTAGGATTATGGGTGTGAGCACTATACCCAGCCTGGGCCAGATAAGGAGGAGAAAGATTTCCTCTCTGTTGCCATGGTTGCTGCTACTCCTCTCATTTGCTCTCTTGCTCTTTGCTGCCTCCATGAAAGGTTGCTCTCTGCCATCTGCTAGTCTGCCTTGGAGCCAGCTGAGTATGGACTGAAACCACCAGTAGCTGTGTGTTAAATAAACCTTTCCTTCCTTCATTTTGAGTGTTAGGTATTTGTCCCAGCAATGAGAGAAGAGTAAAAATGAGACAATTGGATTGGTTTCTTTCCTTCCAAGCATTCTTTCTCCAATTCAAAAAGATGTCCTTAGACACAAGGTTCTAATCCAAGTTACAGATGCATGCATCAGCCACATTTCTCCTTGAGAGTAATTAAGTATGTCTAACTTATTCACTGTAGTAAAATCTTCTTCTAAAACAGATAAAAAATTAGCCAGCATAAACATTTATTTATGGGGCCGGGGAGATGGCTCAGTGGAATAAGTGCTTCCCTGGCAAGCGCAAGGGCCTGAGTTCAATCCCCAGTTCTGGTTCCGCAAAATAAATAAATAAATAAATAAATAAATAAGTCAAAGGCACCCTTATTGTTATGCACCAAGCCTTTCATTCATTTTTTAGTCAGGTTTCTATTAGAAGCTCACAGAGATTTTGTTTTTTTGTCTTAACCATCCAATCCCAACATCTCTATTCTCAATCTGTGGAGATTATAAGAGACTTAATCACCAAAATGTCATAGATTTCCTTCATCCATACAACATCTCCTCTAGCTACTTCCATCAAACAGTAATAATTCATTACTTGGATCACTCTCCCTCTGATCCTCCCAGAGACCACTGTACTGTGTTGATTATCCTCTCAATCCTGTGCCTTCTACTACTACCTTTACCACTCTACTGGCTTCTTGTTGTCATTTTATACATAGTCAAGAAATTCCTATCTTTAAAAGAAAAACATTTTCTCCAGATGGTTTTCTACCTTAAATAAATTCTCTATCGCTCACTTTCCTTTAACAACCAAATTTCTTTATTAAAAGTCCGTTATCAAAAGGTACTATATCAAATTAAAACTCTTGCTAGCTACTCTTCAGATAAAAGACTGATATCTACACTGTATAAGGAATTTTTTTAAATTTAACTCTTAAAAATCAAATAGTGAATCTATTAATGGGTAAATTAATTGAACAGATACATCTCAAAAAAGTACAGATGACCAATAAGTGTATAAAATACTTCATCTTTAGAAAACCAAAACTATACTGATATTCCATCTTACTCCATTCAGAATGACTATCACCAAAAAAAAAAAAAATGTTGACAAGGATGTATGAGAAAAAGAATGCGTTTACACTGTTGGTGGGAATGTAAATTAAAACTCAACAAACAAGGAGATTCCTCAAAAAGCTAACAACAGAATTACCATTTGATTCAATTATACCAGTCCTGCAGATATTCTAGAAAGAATTATAGTGAGAACAGTATAGAGATGCCTGCATATACATTTTTTAAAGAAAATACAAAATGGTAATTTAAATAGTTAGAAATGGTACAAAATTTCACTAAACGAAATAATAGGAAGTCAACATTTGTTGTATTGTATGTTTTCTTCAAATTAGTTGTTTAGATTACCAGATATAAATACAGAGAATTGGCAAAATAAAAGAAATTTAGAAGAAATTTAAAAGTAAAACATTTAAGTATTAACTGCTCCTTTCATTACACCAGCAGAAATCATCAGCAGAATTATCCAAACCATCCTCTATGTATACAGAAGCATATATTTTTCCTTTCTTTCTTTTTTTAAATTTAAGTTAATTTTGAAGAGTATGAACAAAAGCCAAAACAAATAGCAGAAACAAAGACAGAAACAGTATAACATACAACAGTGCATATGTTACAGATTTTCAAACCAAGAATAGCTGATTAACAATGGTTGTTCAGGAGCCAGGCAGATGGTTCAGTAGAATAAGTGCTTCCCTGGCAAGTGGAAGGGCCTGAGTTCAATCCCTGGTTCCACAAAGAAAAAAAAAAAAGAAAGAAAGAAAAGAAAAGAAAAAAGGTTGTTTTATTATTTATTTTTGTCATCTGTTGCTCAGGTTAACAGATATAATTATGCAAGATTCAGGGACAGATAAGTGAATATTACCACTTGCTTATAAGAAACCTTAATTTTTTCGCATCTTAGTTTTTTTATTTTTTAAAAAAATATTTTAACAGTAGTATGCTAATAATTGATAACACATTAGAAACACTACACATTCAGAAGACAATGATGAGAAATATTCAAGTATGGTTTTTCTATTACACATTGCTGTCCTCATTGTTGTTGCTTAGATCACAGTTATCAGCATGTAGAGTTAGTCAAGGTGAAAATTCTACACATTAACTGTTATTTTCAAAAAAACTGATTTAAATTGTTAAACCATCTCAGCCATCCTGTATACATACATGCATGTTTCCCCCTTCCTTTTTTTCTATCTTTTCTTATTTCTCTCATTTTCATTGTTTAATCCTTAAGTTAATTTTTTCTCTGTTTTACTATATCTATTACACTTTTTAGGTTTTATTTCTTCTTTCAGAAAGAGACAATATAACATTTACACATGTGGGTCTGATTTATTTCACTATGAGTATAGCCTCTAGGTGCAACCACTTACCTATAAAGGATTTGAATTTGTGTTTCTTTATAGCTGAGTAACAATACTCACTATATAAAAATATCACATCTTCTTCTTCCATTCCTCAGGTGATGGACATTTTGGTTGTTTCCAAGATTTGGATATGACAAATTCTGTTGCTATACACATGGGTGCACCTATATCACTATAGTAAGATGTTTTCAGTACTCTAGAGAAAATACCTAGAGGAGGAATAGCTGGATTGAATGAGATTTTCAGTCCTAATTTTTTGAGGAGTCTGCACACTGACTTCCATATTGGATGTACCAATCTACATTCCCACCAGCAGTGGAGAAGGGTTCCTTTTATCACCACAGCCTCTATAGTATTTGTTATTAGTTGATTTATTTATGATACCCATTTTTTCTGTGGTAAGAAAATATTGCAATATTGTTTTCATTTATATTTCTCAAATGGTCAGCGCTGAGGAATATTTTTCATATATTTCTTTGCTACTTGTATTTCTTCTTCTGATAGTGTGTATCCATCTCAGATGCCCATTTTTGACAAGTTCTTTATGTTTTGGGAGCCTAATTTTTTTTTTTTTAGTTCTTTATAATTCTATATAGATGACTTCTGTCTGAGTGATTATTGGTTAACACTTTTTCCCAATTTGTGTGTTGACTTTTCACTCTGTTGGTGATTTGTTTTGACATGTAGGACTTTAATCATGCATGAGTGTTGGACTTTGTCAAAAGCCTTTTCTATATTAATTGAGATGATCATGTGGTTTTTTGTTTTGGCTGTATTGATATAGTGTATTACATTTATATATTTGCATTTGTTGAACCATCCTTGCATCCCTGGGATGAATCCTATCTGGTCATGTTGCATAATATTCTTTATGATTTGCTGTATTCTATTTGGTAGGATTTTTGCATCTATGATCATGAGGAAGATTGACCTGTAGTTCTCTTTTATTTGTATAAAATTAAAATTCAGCTATTTTAAATGTGCTGCCAAAACTTTCTGTGGTGTGTCATTCCATCTCTGGATCAATCTACTCTAATGGGGACTGTGCTTGTAATAGTCCATCAAAGTGAATCTTTTTGTCAAGCTCAAAAATGACTGAAATCTTGCAGATCAATGGACAATTTTTGAGCGTCTGTCCTTATGTTCTTCTCCTCTTTTCCTGGCTTGTATAGTGAGCCTTCATTTGTAGTCCTCTATCTCTCACTCCTCTTGCTTTTTGTTTTTCTCCCAAAAAAAATTTGGAGTATCCCCTCAGTCTCTTAAAGTCACTATTCAGATTTTATCTACTCAAGAGGATTACCTTCAGTGAAGTAAAAAATGATCAAAATATAACATTAATATGTAAGATTCCCCAGATTCATGCAGTTAGTATGTATCACAAACATATACTCATGAAAACAAAATAAAATTGCAAACCCCCAACAGAAAGTTATGAGGATTAGTGGAGCTATTGAACAATGGAACTTTTGTACAGTTTTTGGACATGAAAGATGATGTGTTTGCTATGAAAAAAACATGACAGTTATTAAAAAATTACAAGCAGAATCTCTATATAACCAAGAAGTTTCAAATATACATATAAATATATATATATACATATATATATGTATATAGATAGATACACATATATTTGTCTTTCTATATATTTGTGTTTGTACATATACGCATATGTACACATACACATATACATATATACACACATTCTATTCCCTTATATATCTAGAAAGAGAGAGACAGAGACAGAGAGAAAGAGACAGAGAGACAGAGGTAGGGAGAAAGACGGAGAGAGACAGAGAGACTAATTGCTCTATATCCTTTCAACATTCAGTCTTAAACGTTTGCTATTGGCTACGCATGTGATACTATTGTTTGTGGCCTTATTTATGTCTCTCTGAGATAATGCTATTAATCATCTTTAGGTATGTTTGGAGAGTATATTTATCTACCTTTTGGGTAACAAATTTTTCAAATTTTGTCTATATTTGTAGGCTGAGGCCCACATTTTTCTTTATGATTTATAGAAGTTTGTATTACTTATAGGTGGTGATTCTTTGAGGAACATAAATCCAAATATAGCTTTCTTTCTGCTGACTGCTTTTTCCATTTTGAAGAATTTTAATAAGTCTTCTTAATTCTGGTGTGATTTATTTATCATTTTTATTTTGATTAAATTATTTTGTATGCTTGTTTAATAAAATTCTCCTCTCAGAGATACTTTCCTGTTTTATTCTTTGTGAACTGTTGTACATTCCTTCCTCATATATGTCTACCATTCTGTGGGTGATGATGTTTCCCCTGGCAAATATACAATTGGTTCTCTGCCTTATAAAGGCTTTATTCTTAGAATATATTGATTTCTACTGATAAATTTTTCTATTATTGTCATATTAGCTTTTTATTAAATATTGATATCTAGTACTATAAATTTTCCAATTGTGTTGTTTTTTCAAGACTACCTCCGGCCGGTCAAATAGCTCAGAAGATTAAAAGCACCTGCAAGCAGGTGCAGGGCCGGGGATTCCATCCCCAGGCCTGCAAGGTCGGCCCTGCCCCTGGAGCACACTGAGACAGCAATTGAAACTAGGTGTGGTGGTGCATGCCTATAATCCCAACTCTTGGGAGGCTGTAAACAAATGGATCACTAGGAGTCCAATCTAGTAGTGAGACCCTGAACACCCTGTAGTCCCTTCCCTACAATACAAAAAGAAAAGAAAAAAGAAAAATGACTGTCTCAATCATTGTTTTATCTTGACTTTTCTGTATTTCTTTATAAATTTTAAGATAACCTTGTGGATATCTGAAAGAGTATGCTTAATTTCAATTGGCATTGTGCTAAATCTATATGTCAATTTGTAGGAAATTGATATATTTCACTAATATCTCCTAATTTATAAATATGATATGCACCTTGATTTATCAAGGTAGTCTTTATATTTTGTTTAATATATTTAGTACAGGGTCTACAGGGTCTCACTACACAGATCAGACTTGTAGTAATCCTGTTTTTAGCTTCCCAAGAGTTGGGATTACAGGGGCGCGCCACCACACCTAGTCTCAATTACTCTCTCAGTGTGCCCCAGGGGTGGGGCTGGCGTGGCAGGGCAGGCCCAGTGGTTGAACCCCCAGTCCCTGCACCTGCTTGAAGGTGCTTTAATCTGCTAAGCTATTTGGCTGGCCCAAAAATATGATATATTCTCATCTCTTAGTTGTTTCTAGAATATGAAAATTGGTCTTTACCTTGCTAAATTTATTTTCATTCCAATGGCCTTTGTTGTTCTCTTATATTTTCATACAGATAGGTTTTTAGTATTTTATTCACCTTACTTGACTACATAGCAAACAGTAAGGAGAAAGCATGTTGAGATAAAGAAAATCTATTACCATAACTGAAAGTAGGCAATTCAGTGAGTGCTTTTAACACGGTGCTCCTTTGAGAGGAACCATACCTTATTTTTCCTTTCAGAATATTTTAAAATAAGCTGAAGAAGTTTCTTACTGAAAACACAC
>NDGN011439905.1:0-18914 GCA_002564285.1 Tympanoctomys barrerae
TTAGAGGTTTTCCTTTTCTGCAAGTGGAGCCATCACCTTCCCAGGTGTGCAAGTCATAAATCTTCTAGTTGCTCCAGTTTTGTCCTTTCTCTCCCATTCTCTTTGCTAGGGTACATAGCAATTGTGCTGCTTCTGGGTTGTGCTGTCGATATGCATTTGAATTATGGAGCGCTTATTATGTGTTTGAAGAGCAGGCAATGCCTTCGGGCCATCGAGAACTACGCTAGCTTGCTAGAGCTGTCATCACACCACAGTTGGCAAGGCTTAACCAGAAAGCATCTGCACACATCCTGGAAGGTGGAAGCAAGAGTGGGCCTCTGTCCTTTCATCATACCCTTCTCCTGGGGTCCTTCTCTGGGTTTCTGCAGCCAAGTTCCCTTCTCTTTCAAGGACAGCCATCACCCTGCATACTGGTGCATCATAATGATTTCATTGGAACTTAATAGCTTCTTCAAAGACCATATATTAATGATAGTCACCTTCTGTACTGGATGTTAGGATTTCAACAAATGAATTGCTTAGATGAGGAAAAGGTGTCGCAATTCAGCTTATGACAAAGTCCTTTTAGGGTTTTTACTGATTTTATTGTTGTAGTCTTCAGGTCATTTCCAAGGAACAGGACCAGTCTCAGTACTGGGCTCATAAGAACACTGAAATTTGCAGACTGGTGATGCCCAAGGCCACTGCGCTGCTGCAGACCTGGCCTGGACTGGGCTCCTCTTCTCTCCTTCTTTTCTCTCATGCAATACCATCCTTCTCCATTATTTTTCCATACACCTCTGTTGCAATGATTAGTCAACAAATAGCTGCCCATATTGTGTCATATTTGTCCTTCCAATGTCTTCTAAGCCCCCCATTGTCTTTCTTACAGACTTTGATTTTAGGGGGATTCTTAAACTTCAATTTGTTTTATTTGTATTATTCAATATGCATAAAATCTTCCTACCTTTATTCCTATTAAATTTCAAGTAGGCCACCCAAACTAGCACCTGCTGTCATGTTCCCTTGGGATGTCACTGGGGCAGTGGCTTGTCACCAGCATGTTAGCCACTGAGAAACCTTGCACCCTGCATGCTTCACGAATCTGCAGTCTAGTCCCCCATAATCCTCCCAGCTGTGGAAGGAGGAAGGAGGTTGACATACGTTATGGGTTCCATGCTCAATGTAGAAACAAACACTTTAGCTAATTTATCTAAGGCTATTTTCCAATCTATAAATCAGTCTATTTGGGGGTATCATAATTTTATTCTTGATATTTTACAGTATCCTAGGCTCCTTCATTCCATTTCCCATTTGTAATACTTTTCCTAAAGAATACAAAATGGTTATAGAACAAAAATTAGAAATGATACATGCAACAGTGACATATGTGCGCCCACGTTTATAGCAGCACAATTTGTCATAGTTAATTTTGAAAACAATCCTAATGCCCATCAACTAAGGAATGAAGAAAAAGATACGGTAGTTTTACACAACGGAGTATTATTCAGCTATAAAAATGTAGGGTTGATGCTTTTGTAGATACTTGGGTGTAGCTAGAGACTATATTGGTAAGTGAAATAAATCAGATCCACAAGTGCAAACATCATATATTCTTGCTAGTGTAAGAACCAGAAAAAGTAATGAAAATCTAAAAGGCACAACAGATACTTTGAAAGAGAAAGAAATTGTTCAATGGGAAGGAAAAACTGGGATGAGGAAAAGGATAAATGAAGGCAAAAAAAAATAATATATATATATATACAGGTATATATATAGGTATATATGCAGAATAGTTTGAGTAGTTGTATTGTTGATTTCTGCTGGTCTTTTGAAAGAAGCAGTTAATGCTTAACTTTCTTTTTTTACTCTGATTTTTTTCCTCTTTTGAATTTCTTATAGCTTCTTTGTTACCGTTTAGCTTTTTTAACATTAAACAAATTTTACACTTTTACAGCTAGTAATCTCAACAACTAATTTAAAGACAGCATCCTGTAATACAGCAACTGTTGTTGAATTCCTGTTACTTTGTTTAGTGAAATCTTGTATTGTTTCTATTTCCCATTTTGCACATGAGCATGGAAGTGAAAATGACAATGACCCATGGCCAAAGGGGTCTGGGGGCTACGCCCGAGTTAGAGTGGGCAGGCAACCAGAAAACAACACTGCACAAGAGTTACCACAAGAACATTGTAAACATCATTCATTATTGCACAGTTACTTGAGTCCCACATTATGTTGCATGTTTCACTCTCTTTCCCACAAACCCTTGTAACACTCCAATAAGGTAGTTCAAGGTAAAAATCATCATGCCAAAATATAAGCTCTCCGAAGACAAATACCATGGGGCTTTCTTCATCAGTTTAGAAATTCTTGTACTCAGTGTCACTGCTGGTATCTCCTCCAAAATAGTACAGAAAAATGGAAAATAGAAAGAAGAGACATAGCCCGTGGTTGAATACTGAAAATGAAATCACCCCAAGTAGACTGACCACTTGGCTAGAGAACACAGTCTGAGATAAATTACCTTTGATAAATCCCAAGTACACAATGGTTCTTCATACATCATAAATGTTCAATAAATATATGTCAGTGCTGTGAAAAACTGAATGAAATCTACTCTGTGCAGATAGTAAAGTTATGAGTCATTGCCCTTATCAAGAAGTATCAGGGGGATAGACAAAACTTCCTATAGAGGACCAGGGAGATAGCTCAGTGGCCTAAGTGCCAGCTTGACAAGCACAAGGACCCAGGTTTGATCCCTGGTACTGCATGCCCTGCTAGCACAGAACCCCGGGTGCACCATGCCAGCCACTCTTAGTGAGACACTGTACTAAATAAATAAATATAATAGATTTTTTTTAAACTTCCCATACGAGCAGGAGCAAGGCAAGATCTAACTTTGTATACCCTAATTTCTAGGTTAATTCTATATTTTGCTTCTAGTACGCACATTTTAAAAGTTATCATGTGATTAAGTAGGAAGATTACAATGAAATTCAAAGAAATTCAGGAGCCTGATTCTCAGAGAAAGGTGATTATGACTGAATGTTACACTGGAAAGCCCAACGTACTCATTAAATTCACTTCTTGTTCAGCTGAGAAATATTCTTTTCCAACACAAGAACTAATCACTGATCCCTGCACAATTAGTTCTGCATCAGGAGTCTGGGAACAGTTTGAAGGTCTAAAGAACATTTGCAAACTTTCCAGCTTAATCTATAATACCTCAGAAAGGAAAATATCATGGCAGAGACAAAGTCCAGAGTGAACAAGGTGTCCTTTTGGAACCCAGTAACTGGAGGGTTGTTGTTCAGCAATCTAAACGCAAGCCAAAGAATTTTAGACTTTCTGAGTATATGGAGAAGCAAACGTCGCAAGATGGAGTAACCATGCTGAGAGCAGAGTTAAATGCCAAACCAGTGTCTTTCCATTTGCCTTTTCCTCCAGTAAGTTTCTCTGATTAAGGGACTATATTTAAAACATTTAGCAATTTGTACAGCACAGGTACTAAGCAAGGAAAATTGACTCTGGCTGAATACAACACAAACAACAGCTTGACCACGTGAATACATGCTGACTGAAAACCAGACCTGCTCCTGGCCGTTCTTCTCCTTAATCCTACTCTAGTCTTATCTCCTCTCTCCCTAGATCCCGTGACAACTACAGGGAGCACTTGGAAAGTGGTGAGGAAGGGCCTCAGCCCTGAGAGTCACAGGGCCTGGGTTTCAGCTGCAGCTCTGTGAGCTGTATGACTTCAGGAAAAACATTTCATCCCTCTGTGCTCCATCCACTTCTTTGGTAAGACCAGAAGGATGGGCTGAAGTCTCTTGACAGGAACACTGTGGGGACTATCACTAACAGGGGAGGAGCCAGTGTTCCCAGCGTAGGAACATCTCACACAGGCAGAAATTTAGTGCGCTTTCTGCTCCTCAGACAATCCCCCCATTGTCCACAGCTTCCTCTGCTTGAAAACACCGGGTCCAAAAAGCTCCTCAGGCCCTTGCCAGGGCGGAGCTTCGCTGTTTCTTGTGCAAGATGCCGATGAGGTCTGCCTTACCCTGAACAGTAATTCGTTTTCTTATTCTCCATGACTACAGGCTTTGAAATGTACCAGTTCAATCATTTCTTGTTTTTAAATTCAATTTAATTTTATTTCGAAGAGTAAAAACAAAGGCAAAAACAAATAGCAGAAACAAAAAAAGAAGCAAGGTAACGTACAACAATATATATGTTACAGATTTTCAAAACAAGAATAGCTAATTAACAATGGTTGTTCAATTATCTATTTTTATCATCAAATCTGTTGCTCAGATTAACGGATATAGTTATGCAAGATTGGACAAATAATTGAATATTACTACTTGCTTTCAAGAAACCTTAATTATTTTTCTGTTTTTATTTTTGTTACATTAAAAATATTTTAATGACAGTATAATAATAATTGATAAGACACTAGAAATAGTACACATTTAGAAGAACAAGATGACAGGTATTCAACCTTGGGTTTTGTATTAATTACACATTGTTGTCCTTAATATCTTTGTTAAGATTGTAGATATCAGCATATAGGGTTAGTCAAGATGAAAATTCTACATATTAACGCTGTTTTCAAAAGTGACGGAAATTATTAGTACAATCGTCTTAGAAGTCCTGTACCTATACTTGCACGTTTTTCACCTTCCTTTTTTTCCTCTTTTCCCATTTCTCTCATCTTTGTTGTTTAGTCCTTAAGTTCATAAGTGAAATAAATCAGATCCACATGTATAAATATCGTATTACCTCCCTGGCGTAAGAACCCGAAGGAAGAAATAAAACCTGAAAAGTATAATAGATATAAAGCGGAGAGAACCGGTTCAGTCATGTCTAATGGCTCTGTGGCTTGCCTGTCTTGGTGGCTCTGCCATCCTGGAAATTAGTACTCGACAGCAAAAAGGAGTCGGCAGCGTCATCTGCCTGGCAACCAAGCAAGTCAGCAGCACTAAACTCGTCAGAGGTGCACCAGCGGGGTTCACCTGCAAAAAACAGATACCTGACTCGGTCGCTTAGGTAGGGTAGAATTCAGGATAAAAGAGAGCAAATGCTTTCAAATTTCTAAAAGATTTGGAATAGCAGATTCTAGGTTAATCCTGAATGTTGATTGCTAGAAAAATGTTCCATGGCAATCCATGTGGAGAGTGGCTTTCTCTGCCTGTATTAGCAAGGTGGAGAATAAAAGGATAGCATCAGGAGATGCAGTCTCCACACACATATTGTCATAATAGTGATCCAAGATCAAAAACCCACTGCTTCACCACCACTATGGGTACACCACTTCTTACCACCCAGAAGCCCTTGACAGATCCCTGGCAAGATAGTGAAGGAAACCTCTACACGATCTCCAGTTCTGGGGCTCCAGTATTACTTCTTCAAATCTCATGCTACATCATACACTTCAAAGAACCAAGTTTATACCCAGTATACTATCAAGTGAGTTTGGTAAAAATAAAAAGTCTAAAACATGCAGCCTGTACCATGCATCAAAGCACAAGAAAATCTTGGTGCTAAATGCTAATGTGTCATATTCACCACAGGGCGTGGAACTCTGCCATGATCTGAAGGAATCCACTGCTCTATCTAGAAACAAAAGCACACAATGTGCTGTATATATACAATCTTGCTCATACTTTGCAGATAGATGTAATAAACCCCACAATGGACCCTAAGCATCTGTATACTCTAGCAGAGTTTCTGAACCTGGATTCGACTGATACTCCATCTGCAGAATTCTTTGTGGTGGAAAGCTTCTTTGTGCATTGCAGGGTGCTTAGCAGTGTCCCTGACCTCTACCACCTAAGTACCAGCGCTCCTTTCCACTTTGATTGTGACATCAAAACTTTTGCAAACAAGACCGCATGCCCCCTTAAAGAAAAATAATAACCCAGTCAAGTCCTGTTTAGTTTTAAACAATCCACATGAACATAAAACTCTGTGAAGGGAAAAGCTGGATCCACAGAGTGATGCAGAGATGTCCCATAAAGAAAAAGAAGAACTGGACAAGGAATACACACATAAACAAGAGCAGAGATGGCAGCTTGGAGAAGGACTTAATATTGCAATTGAATGAGCACAGCATGGAAAATTAGACTCAGAAGGATTTTGTGATGTGTCAACTTGACTGGGCAGATCTGTGATGCTTCTGGAGAAGATTAACATTTTTGGCCAGTATGCTAAGTAAAGCAGACTGTCCTGGAGAGTGGGTGGACCTCACCCACCTACCTGGAGGCTGGGGGGGCTCAGGAGGGGAGTGTTTCTCCTGTTTGGCACCGCTAGGACACTGGCCTTTTCAGCTTTTAGATTTGGACTAAAACATTGTCCCTGTTGCCTCTGAGTCTCGAACCTGGTAGCTTTTGGACTAGAACTGACCTCATCCTCTCTCCTCAGCCTCAGGCCTTCAGCCTCCCTCTGGAGCTACACCATGGCTCTCTTGGGCCCACAGCTTTCCAGTTCTAGATCTAACATTTATCAGTCTCTGCAACTGCATGAGCCAGTTCTGCACAATAAATCTCCCCATGTTCATATCTGCTTGGGCTTGTTTCTCTGGAGAACCCCTGTAGCTTAGTTAAATGATTGCTGCATCACCTATTCTGTAAACATCAGTAAGACTGTACTGGGGATTGAACTCAGGATCTGGCTCTTGCCAGGCAAGTGTGTATGCCGCTGAGCTATCTCCCTGGCGAGTAAGTCTGTTAGCCTCTCAGAGCATCAGTTTTCTTGCCTCTAAGATGAATATGAAGGAAACACTCTTGTCATAAGATAATTGTTTGAGGTAGCAAAACTTCGGCAGCACCCTTACATATAAGACAAAGGAATTATGTGTCTCTTAAAGTATTCCCTCCTTTAAACCGCAACCACAACAAGCCCATGGGAACAAACACCCACAGCTTCCTACCTCAAAGACAGGAAACCAGGGTACTCATAGCTTCCCTCTCATCCGCTTGGAAGCCATGTGAGGATTACTTCCCCTGGCCATCATTCATAAAGATGAACTTAGATGAATTAAGCACTAGAACTTAAGTAAATTTTCATACAAATTTGAATGGAAGACATTAAAGAAAAGAATTATGGGGCATTCAAGAAAAGAGAGAAAAGTTCTTTTCCCACAAAACCCTAAGCATGGAAATTGTTTCTGTCTGTGGAAACAGTCCAAGAATTTGAAACACAATCACAAAAACCTGCAAAGTAAGTTGGCAATGACTTCTTTTAGATTTTTCAAATGATACCATAAACTAAAAGATATAGAACGTTTCTTAAATGAAATTATCATCTTGCAGCAGGGGCCATTGTTTTCACAAATCAATGCTTATTGCCAAAAAGAAAGAGCTTAATGGATGAACACCATGGGAAAAGGGAAGGACCCTCCAAACAGATTTTAAAAAGAAATTACAATTCGTAAATTCTCTCTCCCCTCTTGTTCTGTTTGCATTTCTATTCTTTGCTGTTGCTAATTCCAAAAGCCAGATTTTCCTTCCACTCCTCATTCTATTCATCTCTACGACATGGATAAGTCTTTCTGACACAAAAGATTTTATGTTATGGGAAAAGAGGCTCTGGACCCTGGATTTAAAGTCTAATTTGGAGCCCTCCTGTGCAAGTTCATTCACTTCTGCAAATAGAGAGTAATAAAATAGTGAAGGTATTATTAAACCTCAGTATAATCCACAGCTGTTCAAATGTATCTGGAGGGGCCAGGGCCTTTGCCTTAAGCTTCTACTGGCATGAGGACACAAATATTGTCTTAAGACAACAACAAAAATCTTCTCCTCATAAAAAAACAAGTCAGTAAAATAATCCCTGTATCTCAAAACCAGTATCCTTCCAGGGGATATTAATTAAAAACTATTTATAGAATGGTGTTATCACAATCAATTTCACCAGTTTAACAACAAGAAATTTATAAAGATTATTTAAAACAGTGTTTCCTAATGTATGTTACACAATATTACTTAATAAATGTTCAACAATCATAGTAATAAATATTGGTAATAATTACTTTTGAAAAATACTAATCCTCCTTTTCTTGTTCTGTTTGTTTGTTTTGTTTTGTTTTTTGTTTCCTTTTTGGTACCTGGGATCAAACTCGGGACCTTGCACTTGCCAGGCAAGCACTTACTCCTCTGAGCTATATCCCAGGCCCCTAGCCCTAGTCTTTCATAGATATAGATACAGATATAGATATAGATATAGATATAGATATATAAACATAGAAATGTATTTAGTACAGGGCCTACAGGGTCTCACTACACAGATTAGACTCGTAGTGATCCTACTGTTTTCAGCCTCCCAAGAACTGGGATTACAGGCGCATCACATGCCCAGTCTCAATTGCTGCCTCAGCATACCCAGGGGGTGGGGACAGCATGGCACACTGGGGATCAAACCCCAGTCCCTGCATCTGCCTAAGCAGCTGCTTTAATTCACTGAGCTATTTGGCCAGCCCAATCTTTCATATTTTGGAAGGTTTTATTTTATATAACATATTAAGAGACCTGAGAGGTCCTGCAGTAAAAAAATCTTTATTTCCCAAGCTCTCCTAACCATGTTTGACTGCTGAACCCCTTTTCCATAAAACATAGCTTAATAGATGTCAGACTGATTTTCTTTGCAGAGCACAGTTGAAAAATTCAGAGGTAAGATCTTAATCTACTATATTACTCACCTCACCCTACCATGTGTACACATACACACACACACACACACACACGCATGCGTGCACGTGCACACACACACACACACACACACACATCTCAATGACATAACTGCTCTTTTTTGGAGCAAGCCCCCACGCTCCTTCCAGAATTTTCTCCCAGGCCAACTTCCTTTGACCAAGCAAGTGCATTGAACCTATGGGTACCATCTGAGGAAGCCATTTTTTTCTAAGAGCTCTATTGCCCAGTCAACCATTTATGAACTTGAAGGCAAACATGCAGGCTCCTAAATAAGAGTAAACTAGATTAAAATCATGATTTTCTAATTCATAAGCAGTGTGAGTTGGGGCACGCTGCTTGGTCTCGCTCTGCCTTAATGTTCTGCTGTAGGAACTGGGCGTGATCACCATGAATGGTGCTGATTTCATTAGGCTACTGTGGTGGTTAAGTGTGAGGATGCCTTCAGCCACATGACCGGCACACAGCAAATATTCAAATCATTAAGGAAGCAAGCAAATGCATACATGAATTACTACAGTCAGCCTCGTTTGCTGTGTTTGTCCTTCTGCTTCACAAATATTTCCTCCACAGTAAGGCTGCACCTGTACAGATCCTTAGAGGAAATACTCATGAGTCTTCCTAACAAGGCTACATCACTCCACACACATTATCTGACTCCTCCTTCCACCCAACACCAGGCCTGTCTCATTTCCTAGCTCTCTCCTTTCTTACTCTCTATGTGAGTCTTTCTTCCAGTGCTGGGAATTGAACCAGTGACCTTGGACATTCTAGGAATATGCTCTACAACCAAGCTAGAGTCCCCCCTCACCTCCCTGTGAGTCTTAATGGGCCCTTTTTATTTTAATGTGCAATGCCCTGTCTTCTACACATACTGTTCCCTATGCCTGAAACAGTCTTCCTTATCCCTGATTTACTTTGAAATAATCTGACTTTGGATTAAATAATCCTTCCCTAGGAGTCATCTTTTAATACCATCTCTTCACTAGTCTGGCTTATCACTTCCTATTCTTCCCTTATACTATTTATTGTGATTCCTTATTTGTCCCCTCCACCTTACTTTAGGTTCTAAGTCTATTTTTTATTCTCTCCCTCCTATTTATCACAGAATAGAGCACACTAGTAGTTTTATAAAGAAATAGCTAGTATGAGACTCCTTGCCCCACCTCCAGTCCCATACTATACTCTGCACATACTATGTGGGTGAGTGTCCTATACATTAGACTTACACAACCTTGGCATAGGGATCCTCCACACTGACTGAGAAAAAAACTTTTAGGAGCTAGGTATATGAGATGTCAGAGTCAGATTTAAATTGAGAGTAAGACTGATGTCTGTTAGAAGGTTGATCATGTCACTATAGTATCAGGATTAAAGGTACCATTTAGAGAATAAAAGTAATTGACAATAGTCACACGACTATTAAATGGTGAGACCAGGATCTAAATCTCAGATTTTGTAGCTTTTGAGCAACCAACCTTTCAATTTTCACAACACTACTCTGACCACTTTAGCTATTGTGCCAATCAAAATTAGGTACCCAGAAAAAAGTTCTGAATATGAGCATCTCAAGACGTACACGGTGCAGGAAAGCCTGCAGGCTGAAGCCAAGGAACATCTATGGATATTAGCAATCAGAGATGCCTTATCCACCAGGAGGAGCTCTTCTGAGGCATAGGGATGCTCTCCCATGTACACCATCAGTAAGGTGTTCAGGAGGAGTGGGAAAGGCCTCAAGTTTGAGTCAGTCAGTCCTCAATCTTAATCACTGCTCTTCAACTTTTTTGTTGTATAGGTACGTCCTTCTCATCTGACTTCTCTGAGCCCCAAAAGTCTTTCCTATAAAAAGGCAACATGGCTATCTATTTATCAGGGATTGTGTGAGATGAGGCCATGACTTCACTGCGGTGAACCTCGATAGACCCTCCCTTTGATCTTTTTCCTTTGGTCATTAGTTTCTAGGAAGAGAAAATTACCTTATTGCACGGCAACTGTCTTACCTTGTGGATAATCTCCCTCTTGATTGATGTGACCATAGTAATTAATTCTAGGAAGAGGTGGGGAGTTGACAAAGGTAGCAGATTCTATTTCCAATCTGATGTCAGTCCTATCAACCAAAGTCAACATGGAGCTCTGAGCAAAGATAGCACATTGCAATCTTACATTCTGTGATGTGGGCAAAGCCAGGCCATAGTGCCTGAAGAAGCTTCCACAATGTGAAACTCAACCCCATTCACACTTTCCACAAAAGTTCTGGTGGCTGTGTGGTCTGAGACAGCTATCACTGTAACATCTTTCCATCTTAGGCCCCACACCTCCCAAGCCCACCCCCAAACCAATCTCTTTGGCAAGACTCAAATTGAAAAGACATGGAGTTTGGGCCCAGAAGTTGGTAATGTGAAACTTTGTAGAGACCCGGAAAGGGAACAACTGGGGGCTGCCCTTGCCTGACATTCTGAAAGACATCTTCAGCATATGATAGTTCCTTGGAGCAATCTAACAAAGCATCTGCAGAGAAATCTGGCTCTTGCATAGGCTGCCTAAAGATTTCATCAGTCATTCTTTAAAAGTCCCATTGAAGGGTGAGAAGGAATGTGAAGCAGAGCTGTGTTTAAACAGCTGGAAAACTCAGATCCAAAAAAATGGAAAGCTGGAATTTTCAGTCCTCTAAACTGTGATAAGGATGAGGGTGTAAGTGAAGCAATCAATTAAAGCCTTAAAGCAAAGAAGAAGCTCACAAAAAGGGGAAGGAAAAAAGGAAACAGGAAATCACTGACAAAGGCAAGAGGACAGTGTCTAGCAAAAGCATTTATTTTCTTAGTCCTTTAGGAAAGTACCCCGTACCTTTCTCCCTCAATGCCCATGTCTACTTCATAGTTTTAAAAATTATAGATATCTGACAGACATTCTAGGCATGGTCATTCATTCATTTTCATTTATTCAGCATGTATGTCTGTATATTAGTGTTAGGCCCTGTGGTACAATTGTGGGGGATAATTCTAATGAAAAGAGACAAATTCTTGAGGTGAGGAAAATCTGACCTATACTTGTAGGAGTAAGCACCATTGAAAGTCTTCCCTAGGAAGTGGCTTCCTACTAAGCAGATCCCAGAAGTGAGAATCGCCAGGCAAAAGTGTGTAAAAGAAGACCATAGAAGGGAATCAGGGGATGCACCATATTAGAAGAAGACACAAGGGAAGAATAAGCTCAGAAAAAATGAGGATTCAAAGGAAGGTGGCTATAGAAATGCTCCTGGACTCGCTGCCAAGAACATGGCCACTGCTGCTGAATGCTGTGGCCACCGAGGCTACAGTCAGAAGCTCACTGTTGCTTTAGCTTTTGTCACTAATCAAAGCTCAGGATCCAAAGTCCAGTGTGGGAAACCCTTGGTGCACAAGTCTAGGAGGGGGTCTCACAAAGGAGAGCCCTATCCTTCAGACAAACTCAGCTAAAGTTCCAGAAATAGGAAGAAGGGAGAATGCTAAACAACAACAATAAGGGACTCAGAGTGCTGCAGAGCATGAGAACTGAACCGTGTGTACAGAGAGAATCTCTCGCCTAAAGTGTAGAAGCCAGAGAAGAGATGGATAAGGCTGGGCATCTAGAAAAAGGCAGACTGACTCAGACCCTTTTGGGGCATGAAAGGGACCTCAGGCAACCAGAAGCTGATGGTGAATTTATAGGCAGGAGACGGCCTGTTTCTTTTCAGAATGAAGGTGGCATACAGAACAAATGGAGGAGGGCAGGAAGAGGATGGAGCCAGCGGAGTGGGCTCTGTGGTGTTCACTGAAGTTTTGCTCTTCAGGAACGAGGTACGCTGTCCCGGCTGTAGCACTGCTGGATGCGAGCATCTCTCATTCAGATCCCTCTCAAGAATCACTCAAGGAAAGTACCAGAAGGAGGCTATGACCTTCTTTGGGGACAGCTGGCACCAGCTGACTGATGAGTTCTGTTACACCACTTCCACTTGGGGTGGCACAGAAGGACCATCTGAGCTTCAGTGACTGCTACGGTAACAGCTGAGACCTTGCTACAACTGTGCACTTTTTCCCCTTCTCCCAGTTCTGCTGCCCTCACCAGAAGTCCTCCACATGCAAATCTCCACCTCAGCATTGGCCCGTGGTGGCCCCCACCCAAAGCAGCAAGCAGGTCAGACGACTCTGGGAGCTTTGCAGTGGAAAGCGGTATCCTCCACCAGGGAGATAATGCACACTGGGGACAGAAGCATATTTGCTGCAATGTTAAAGGCTCAAGAACCCAGGAAGCAGGAGCGAACAAACAATTTGCAGAGTCACCCCTTCCCAGACTAGGTGTTCCCTACATCCCTGGCCCACAAATGGAAGAAAAGAATAGTCACTCCTTAGCACACTAACCCAACACAGTTTCAAATGTTCTCTCTCTTCTCAGAGCCACTAATACACCTGGTGCAGGTTGAATCTATTGCAGCCTGCATGTGCAGGAGACGGCTGCTTGTGCAGCTCATACTCCTCAGGCTGGAGCAGCTGTCCCACCTCTGGCTCTCCTGCCTAACTCTCTGTATGCGTGTCACTAAATTTTCAACAATCAGTTCGTTTTATGGCCTCCCCTCCCTGCTTTCTCTGTCTCTCATTTTAAGGCTGCTGCCGCCCAATGTGGAGGCTGCCAGAAGGCTTGCTTCCAAGCACAGGGCTTTTAAAAGGTGACAGATGAGATGATGTCATGGCATCTAAGGTAAAAGCCTTTTCTTCCTCCAGAGTGGTTTAACCAATAAAGTTAATTTGCCTGTTTAAAATGTAAAATAAAGACAAGATGGTTCCATTTTTCAATAAAGAACTTTAGCAGAAAAGGAGGGAATTATTTGCCAGCTGGTCAGTGTGATAGGCAGCCAAAAGGCAGACAGATCATCCCAAGCTACACTAAGGAGCCACCTTCCTCCCCTGCCCTTTATTGGATGCAAGACATCAAGATGCAGCTCTCTCCAGAGGAGAAATGGTCAGGGCTCAGCACTGACGGAGGAGGTTGCAGGCCTTGCTCACTGGCCAGCTAAGACCTTTAAGAAAAGGTGCCATCCTCGAGGAAACCACATGGCCGGTCAGCGACAGTCCCACAACAGCTCCTCCATTCTCTCTCCCTTCTCCCCTTTCCTTCCTTCCCACCCTCCCGTCCAACTGCCTACAGACAAATTAGCACTCCCTCCACAGCCAGGGTAGCACCCGAGTCCCAAATGAGCAATTCTTTGCCTCCCCTCTGCTTCCACCTTTTAGTCTCTTGCACGACTCACTGTTCAAAAGGTTACTCGAGCCCTCCACTCGAGGATGACGTTGACATTGGATTTGTATTCAAGGTCAGGGAAATTTGCAAAAGCACATAGATTTGTGGTGATTTCCCTTAGGATCCACTCACTCTTAAAAGCCTCTATTTGTACCAGACTATCGTTAACTCTTGGAAAATTATAACAGATGCTGTCTTACAGGGTGCACTTGTGGACATTATCACATTTGGTATACCTATTAGTTTCCCATTTTATAGGTGAGAAGACCAATGGCCAGGGGAGAAATTTATATCACGAAGGTGGTAAAAACATTGGGGGGGCACAACCAGTACATAGGTAGAAGCAGCACTCCTAGGAGAGAATTATACCCCATTTACAGACCAAGTAAGAGAAGCAGAAGGGCCACAATCACAAAATCATATAACGGACACTGTAGTTGCATTTATCCAGGTTCCCTTTAAATCCTTCCCCTACACTGGTGAAAGATTTATTTCTCCTCTCTGGCAGATGGCTAAATCTATTTGGTCCATTCACTCCTCGCTGTCCTTCCAAGCCAGAATGTCTTACACACTCTCCCTGGTGAGTATCTTTCTGTGTGCACCTGTTAAAATCACGGAACGCTTCCGCTGCACCTGGTGGGACAAGTTGCTCCTACCCCAGCTCTCATCTGCATTCAGCAGCAAAGCGGAGAATAGATCCAATATTGCCATCGCCACCGCCGCCGTCGCCATTACCCCATCATTATCATCATCATCATTACCTTCGCTGAATCTTGTCCTGGGAGCTCCCTCAAGCACTTCTCCTTCCTCGGAGGGCATTTTTTTAGAACACGAGGCAGACACACTCCTTGCTTTTGACTTGCATTTCATGGTAATGTTCAGTGAGAATATAGTCTCCAGAGCTGGTTGAAATTAATGAACATTTGGGATAAGTGACTTAGGAAATTCAGTGGTTGAACCAAAGTAATAGGAATC
Source organism: Tympanoctomys barrerae (assembly GCA_002564285.1). NCBI lineage: Eukaryota > Metazoa > Chordata > Mammalia > Rodentia > Octodontidae > Tympanoctomys > Tympanoctomys barrerae. Next base: position 14,910 of record NDGN011439905.1, read on the forward strand.
TGTTTACAAGACAACCCTCATAAATAGCATAAAATGAATATGCTGATCCAAAAAGGAATTAATTAACATTTAACTACTGTGCATTTTCTATCCATTAACTAAACATCTCCACAAATGGCTTGTGGAATGGACAATTTATTCTCATCCTTTCGGTTTTCATCACTAATGGTGGAAGCGAGAGGAGAGTGCTGGATACATTGTGAAATAACCACCCAGCGGAGGGTCAGAGAGTGCTGTGAGAATGCAGACAACACGGAATCATCCCCGACTCTTCACAGCCCTTCCTCCTTCACTGGAAGGGGAAGAGGACATACTGATGGGTGACTGGTGTTCGCAGCAAGGCCGGCTGTGTCCCTACATCCTCTGTATCCTGCGCGTGTGATAAATACATACATAGTTAATTCATTAATGATCCAACTTTCTTCTTCTCAGGGCTCTGATAAAAAGCCTTGTTGCCAACATCATTTCTTCTTTCTTATTCCAGCATCTACCTTTTCCTGCCCAAAATAAAAGCAACTCTGAAGTGTGTCATAGGACAATGATAATTCCTCCATTTTCAATCTTTTCTTCTCATTAGCCCTTTGAAAATAAAGACGTTACTTTGTTCTACCACCTCAAGCCACCAAGGCACTTTCTTTCTCTCTGGGGCCATCTATTTAGTTTCCTTTTCCCCACCCAACTGGGAATGGAAGACCGCGATGCTGTGCTATTGCATCTTCAGCTTCCTGCTCAGCAAAGTGTCTTAGCGAGTGTCTAAGATAGATGTAACATCCCTGAGAAGAGCCATAGCCTTTAGCGCTATTCCCCTGAAAACCTCCTTTCATATTCCCAAGACTTGTCAAGTCAAGGGGACATTGAAATTGAACAGGGACTAGGATGTCCAAATATATGTTATTGAGGGACACTAGGGTACTGGGAAAACTAGCATGGGCTGCAGAACTTGCCTTCCTGCCCATGCGCTGTCTGCTATTTCCTGGCATGTTTCTCATATGGTGAACAAGGCATGTTAATGATGTCACTGCTACGCCATTTAATCTATAAAATGCTCTGTGCTATAACTGAGTACAGAACAGAGCACTATGGAGCATGGTAGTCCAGCCAGCACCAGGCCCAGAGCACGGAACAAAGCACTCCAGAGCGCCACAATACAGCTAGCCAGCGCTGTGAACTTGGAGCTCTCTGGTGGCTGCCCCATGCAGCTAGGCTATCCAGCTGCCACCGGCCACTTCCAGTAGCTCCTGGCAAATTCGCTAGCCCAGCCAGCCCACTGCAACTGGACTCTATCGTCTTTGCTTACTAAGTCTCTCAATTAGCCCTGCCCTTTCCTAGCTGTACCTTAATAAACTTTATCTTTCGTACTCTGGTATTTTCTTCCATCCATATTCAGTCCCCTACTCCAATGCTCCGGGACACTCAGACTGTCAGTGAGACACCGGTCTATCCATTTTTAATAGAAACAAACATTTGTAGTGCCTAACAACCTGAAGGGTTTCTTTATTTGAGGAACTTGAGATGGGATCCTTCTCTGAAGCAGAGGGATGGCTTTGGTGAATATTAGCTAACTCTTGTTACCAGAGGAGCCCAATTCCATTCACCACTCTGAGAGGGAGTCAAATGTGGAGCACCACCAATCCTGCGACCACCATTCCTATAAAGTTTGAGAATATAAGCAGTAACCCTGAGAGCTGAATTAACAGCTGATACCTCAGTGAAGACCATGTCTACTGTGTGATCAAAACATGAAAGCAAACAAACAAACAAACAAACTACTGGTAGAAAGCAACAAGGGCTGGAGAGAGAGCAGGAGAACGGATCATTGTTTCATCAATTTACAGAGAACCATTAGCATCAATGTATGGACACAAAGGTCCCTCCAGCTAAGTTAGTTCATTCCCCGGATTAGGCTTTTCTATCTTTGCCTGCATACACATGTGCTGGTATATTGAGGAGTCTTTTTTTTTTTTTTTTTTGTCTGCTGTAAAATTGACATATGTATGTGTCTGGGATTCATTACATGACCGAAAATAGAAAGCAGCTGGAAATTATGGGAGCAAAAAGGCAAATCATATTACTGGAAACATGAGAAAGATGGCCCGTTGGGAAGCAAATTGTGCAATGATAAAGTCATAGACTTATATGGCCTTTGACCTTGCTGACCACCCTCTCAGACTTAGAATTCTCTGTAGTTGGGGATTTTCTTACCCCCTTGTCTCTTGTTTTGTTGTGTTTTTTTTTTGTCTTGTTTTGTTTTTGCTTTGTTATTCACCTCCCTCCTTATTCCAATAATAGATCTCGACTCCCGTGAAGAAAATAAGCGTTTCCACATTCCCACCCTGGGCATCCTGTCTACAGTGTCCCCAGGCCACTCACTCCTAGCACTCCCTAAGCCACCTCTCCATCCTGCATCTTCCCAACTGCAGACTCACTATGGAAGCCCCCAGGCTCTTCCTCCCCAGGACCCCCCTCTCAGCAGCACATATTCAGCTTCTCAAGAAAGGACCTCAGATCTGTTTACCCGTCTTCCTATATTCTCACTCCCGGTCTGTGATCAAACAGAACTGATTTTCTACTACAGATGATGTTTTTATTTTTAGTTAATTAATTAATTATTTTTTCATTTTTATGCATTTGGTACAGTGTCTCACTAAGCAGTTCAGACTCAGAGTGGTCCTCCTGTTCTCAGCTTCCCCAGCACTGGGATTACAGGCATGCACCACCACACTAGGACTCATTCGCTGGCTTAGCACACCCCAGAGGCAGGGCCAGCATGGCATGCAGGACCAGGGACCAAACCCTGGCCCCCTGCACTTGCCAAAGCAGGCGCTTAGTCCGCTGAGCTATCTCACTGGCCCTAGATGATGCTTCTGTCTCCAAACTGCTCACCATGTCTCAGGTTCCACATTGAGGGCTTTGAAGTTCTATGAATAAGGCACTATCTACAGCAATCCCCATCTGAGAGGCTAAGCAACTTCTGTGAGCTCATGCAGGTCATCAAGGGCAGAGCCGGGATGCGCAGGTATCGTGGCCTCGGCCTCCCACACTCTGCTGTCCCTCTGCATGCGTCTCCACCGCGAGGCCAGTCACCGTCTCTACTGTAACTGCTCTTTATCCTGTACTGCACAGCAGATTTTGTTTCTAAAGCACAAACTCCTTTTCTTATACAGTATCTCTCATCTCATCTGATAAGGAGAAGTACTAGCTAGTAAGGAAAATGCTAACTTTTCAGAGTCAAAGACCTTCAGGATACATCCCCAGCTGAACTTGCTTCCCTGCCACTCTTCCTTCTCATACAACCTGCCCTTGCACCCTACACACATACACACACACACACACACACACACACACACATACACACACCTTGCCTCTCCTTAATCTAATAGTAATTATTCCAATATCCCTGTGAAAGTTGTGATTAAAAAACTATGGTGGATTAAATAAATTACCACAGTGAAAAAAGCATTGCCCTTACTCCCCCTCCAAAGAATTCCCTTCCCTGGCACACACTCATCTCCTCATCCGCTCCCCATTCTGCATGAGCTCTGGAATTCCCTCTTGGAAGTGTCTTTCTTGGCCGTCTTCATGTCCTCAATGTATTCAAACTGTTTACAGCGACTTCTCACAAACAAACCCCCTTCAGTGAGTGCTCATTCACCAGACCTGGCCCCATGTACGCTGGCTCTTCCCCAAAGTGGAAACAGCCGCAAAAACGAAGTTGAGTCAGGCTATCACAGCAGCTACCACGGCGCAACCAAAACCTCTCAGGAGAGCGGGCTTCCAGAAGTGCTCCAGGAAGCGGCAGGAAGGCTGGGATCGCTGCGCCCGCAGCAAGGGGCACGACTGAGGGGGGACGTGGCGATGTGTCTTTTACTGCACATTTTAAAAATTTAAACATGCTTTTTATTTGTTGATCACCCGTGGGTTGCATATTTAGGACATATCAGACTTTGTGGTAGTTACTTTACATATCTATTATTATTCACTATCAGATACTACAATATAAGTATG
>NDGN011439918.1:0-24431 GCA_002564285.1 Tympanoctomys barrerae
AGATAATGTGCATGGGATAATTTCTGTTTTCTTGCATTTATTTAAGCATGACCTATGGACCATATTTATTGTATTTTTTAATTTTAAATGTTTTATTTATTTTTAAATGTATTTGGTTGTTACTGTGGTTCACTATGCAGCTCGGATTCCTGGTGATCCTCCTGCTTTCAGCCTCCCCAGCGCTGAGATTACAGGTCTGCACCCTACGCCCTGATTCTGGCCCGCTCAGCTGGCCCTGGGGGCGGAGCTGGCCAGGCATGTGGTGCTGGGGAACTAACCATGGTCCCTGCGCTTGCCTGTGCTTGCTTAAGCAGGCACTTTAGTCTGCTGCACTTTCTCACTGTCTTCTCACTTCTTTTAAAGAAAAGCAAAGACTTAAAAACAGTGATATACAATTTCAAATGGGATTGTAAGAGAGTAACAGTGGCTAGTGTATTGTTTTCTTAAAAGTAGCTGCACATGCTACAAGATACAGGCATGAAAAACTGATCAAACAATACAGGTACAACCCTTTTCTTTCAATGACAGTTAGTAGTACACCTGTCTTCACTATCTTGCATGTGAATACATTTGGCAGCCAGGCCCAAAAGCCAGGAAACTTCATCCAAGGGAGAGTCCAGGCACCGGATGTGGTCCCAGGGTCACATCCCAGGACCCACCCAGAGACCTGCTTTGCTAACCTGGCCATCATCTCTCAAGCCCATCAAGTGGGCATGACAGCCGTCACAGCTCCTGGGCGGGACTGGCGGATTACACGGATGGAAGGAACTCTGTACACCAAGGACACTAGCTGGCCCCCTTTCGCCACATCTGCCCTACATCCAGCGGCACCGTGTTACCTCTGCACCACGATAGCTGCGTGCCGGGCCCAGTCTTCTTCATACACAAAGAGAGATTTCTCTTGGCTGAGGGTTGTGAAGGGTCAGGTACAAGACTGGTTCGCCACAGTGATGTGGGAAAGGGACTCCCTGGGGCAGGCGGCCCATGGTGGCAGGTGTTGGTGTTGCAGCGAATACTCACATTGAGAGCCAGGGGGGCAAGAAAGAAGAGGATGGGTCCCAGAATCACACTGAGGACAGGCCTTTAGGACCAAAGGAAAGCCCAGGAGATCTTGCCTCCCAGAGGTTTCACTGCTTCCAATCCGACTGCCCTGGGAACCAAGCCAGACCTTCAAAGGACTCTCATCCAAACCAAAGCATGAAGCGCAATAAGGAGCAAGAGCCTGGTAGTACCTTGTGACCTTGGGCTTCCAGCCTCCAGAACTATAGAGAAGCAATTTTCTGTCCTTTATGTATTATCTATCCTAAGGCATTTTATGATAGCTGCAGGAACTAACCAAAACACCCACATCATTGCTGTCAATGACCTTGTAACGGACAGGAAAAGCTGTCAGGGAAAGGCACATTCAAACCCACTCAAGACCACACTGAGGTTAGCTGGCACAAAAGAAGCAGTTTATTGGCAGCAACTAGCATGAGCCGGGCTGCTCAGTGGACCTGCACAGCAGTGAGGGCTGGGGAGGTAGGGACTGTATAGAGCAGGCGGGAGTAGGGGAAGGAGGTCGTACAGGGGTCAGCATTGTGTCCATTTTTAGTAAAGGAGATGTCCACTGAGACCTCAGGCCAGGTGCAGGATGGAGGGGAGGGGGCTTTCAGAATATCACATGAGCGAGGGAAGGGCTTGGGGGACGTTATTTTTGCAGCACAGTTGTGGCTGGTGCCTCCGGGGACAGGAAAAGGGCTGCGAGCTGTGGGGTAAAGGGACCTATAGCTAGGTGCCCTGACATTCCAAAAGGGGCCTATAGCTGGGTGTTGTGACAGTAACCACTGTGTGAGCTAGAGAGATCTTCAGTGTCTTTCTCAAAATATTAATATTCATTCCTGCCTTTAAAATTAGTAGCTAAAAATGTTCTTTTTGAGCTACAAGTTTTATAATGAATATTGAGGGCTGGGGAGATAGTTCAGTGGCTTAAGTGCCTGCCCAGCAAGCACAAGGTTCCTGAGTTTGATTCCCAGTATCAAAACTAAAATAAATAAAAAGGAAAAAAAAGTGAATATCAATTTATTTATTTAGTTATTTTAATGTATTTGGTACAGGGTCTCACTACACAGTCCAGGATCACTCTTGGTGATCCTCCTGTTTTCAACCTTCCCAGTACTGGCATTACAGGTGTGTGCCACCATGCCCTTGGTCACCGGCTCAGTGCACTTGGGGGCAAGGCATGAGGTGCAGCATGAGGTGCCGAGGTTCAAATCCTGGTCCCTGTGATTGCCTTAGCAGGCACCTAATCCACTGAGCTATCTTGCTGGCCCTCAATTACTTTTTTTTTCTTTTTAATGTCACAATTTTTTATTAATGCCTCGATTACTTTAGAAAACAGAGAAGTTCACAGATTCTAGGAAAACATGAAAAGCTATTTGTTTCTTCACTAAATGAACCCAGTCAGCCAAATTTTTTAAAAAAAACTTTTAATTTTGGAATAATACTCTACTTGTACGAAGAAAGGACAGTAGGCATTAGTAGGAGTTCCTATACACCCAAAACTAGTTTGCCTGGCTGCTATGGTGTCTATCTATATGTTCCCCAAAAGCCTCATACAAACATAGGCGGAGCTTTGGGGGAGTGACTAGATCGGGGTGTGATTCTCATGTGGATTAGGCCAACTGTGTGTTTATAGATACAGGTACTGTTAGGAAGCGGGGCCAGGTCTCTGGGAGAACGGCCTTGAGGGCTTCATCCCCACACCTGCCCTGGCTCCTCTCAGCTCTCTGCTTCCTGACCACCATGTGGTGAGCAGCTTTTCCTCCACCAGTCCCTCCTCCGTGGACCCAGCTGCCCATGACCCAAAACATGAGCCAAAATAAGTCCCCTTTACCTGTGGGAACCAGGTGTTGTTATGGTTTGTGTCTAGGTGTCCTCCCTAAGCCTCAGGCAGTCAATGGGGCAGCTTCCAGAGTTTATGATTAATTCATGATTCAATGCAGGGACTATGGGTATGGGTGCTGCACTGGCCCTGGGGCGGGTAATCTGCATACAACACAAGGAAGGGAGAGGGGCCTGCTAGGCGCCCCAGCTGCTGCTCCTCCCTTTGCTCTTGGCCATGAACTGCTGCTCTCTGCCCTGTGCCACACTGCCTTGGAGCCAGCCGAGTATGGACTGAAACCTCCACTAACTGTGAGCTAAATTAACCTTTCCTTCCTTCATTTTGGGTGTCGGAAATTTTGCTCCAGCAAACCAAGATCCCTGTGGCCAGCATTTCTCCTCAGCAGCGTGATGCCTTACACAAGTAATAGGCCAAGAGCATTCCCTTATGCACTGAAGTTCAGAATTTGTTCAGACTTCCTTCGTGTTAACGTGATGCTCCTTCAGCCCCGGTATCCCATTCAGGATGTCTCCTCTCCTAAGTCCCCTCTTACCTGTGATGGTATCTCAGACTTGCCTTGTTTTGAGTGCCCTTGACCGTTTTGAGGAAGACTGGTTAGAAATTTTGTGGAATGTTCCATACTTGCCTAGCATCTCAGGATGGGACTGGGACTTGGGATTGGGGAGGAAGGCCTTGGGGGCCATCACCTCGCACCAAGGGAGCTGCGTGGTGTCAGTGCGACTGGTCAGTGTGGGTGCCGGCCTTGACCCCTGCGGACGTCTTCAGGTTTCCCAGTGAAGTCACTCATTCTCCCCACCTCCTTCCCACAGTCATCTGCAGAAGGAACTCATTGTGTGCTGCCCACAGGAAGGAGTGGAGATTTGGGGTTTGTCCTCCTAGGAACGGAGGTGCTACCTAAATTATTTGGAACTCTTCCGTGGGTGGGCTTTCTCTACTGTGTCCTACGGAGTAACATACTTATTCAGCCGTGGGTTTGTGTCCTTGTGGTTTCAGGGGTAGTAATTTTATCTCTCAGGTTCTAATCCAAGACCACTTTCTTTACTCTCAGCTCCCATTGCGGCAGCTCCGGCACGGGATCCTCCCACTGGCTTCTGCGTCCCTTCGTTTTACCTGCATTGCTGTGGGTTCCTTTGGGGCATATCCTGACTTTCTGACGCTGCACGATGCTCCACGCTCTGGCTCTCCATTCCTTGCCCTGTAATCAGCACTTCTCCAGGAACAAGTTCTCTGCTTTGTGTTTTATCAGGTTCATCAGCGTTCTTCCCCTGGCATCAGCCTGGCTCTGTTAGCACCAACAGCGGGGCCAGCTCTATCTAGTCTATGGCTTCATACAGCTGTCGGCTACAACCCTGAGACCTCGAGTCCCAGAACTGCTCCCAAGATGCCTACCCCTGTGCCACCTCTGTAGCCCTCACCCTCTGTGCCCACCGCAGTCCTGGGCAGCGCAAAGTCGGCCCTGCCCACACGCCAGCTCCTCACTGCTCTCTACCCACCTCTTATCTTTTGTCGTCTTCTCCGCTCAGCCTGTCCCATTCAAAGGGAGCCTCAGACCACCTCCCGTCTTGACAGCTGTCTTCTTCACAACTGGCAGTGATTTATTTCATCGGCTCATTGATTTTTCCATCTTCGGCACTAGTTTGTAAGCTCATGTGGAGCACATCTATTTTGTACAGGAAATATGCTGTCTGTCGTGGCTAGCCTGGTGGCCTCTGGGCTTAAATCCTACCTGGGGGACACCTGCCAGCTGTGTGGTTATAAAGCACTGAAGCTCTCTAGACCAGTTTCCTCATCTATAAGATGGGTGCAATAACAGCATAACCCATGAGAAATTCTAAGAACAATGGTTAAGACTTAGCAATTTCAAATGTTACGCATTGTTTGACATCTTAAAACTGTTGAGATCCGCGCTTTTGCTAGCCCTGGCATCTTGTGACCCATCTTGTGACCAAGCCTTCTCGGCATGAGACAAACCTGAACAAGGACCAAGAAGCGAGCATCACACCTGCTCCGAGCAGCGTCTCCTCTGAAGCTGCTGGACGCTGGCACGCAGTGGAAGGACACCTTGCAGTGACGTGGCTGTTACAGTGACAAGATGCCCGGAGGAACTTGGGCTGCCAGACTCCTCCAGCCCCGCCCCCGCATGGTGCGCCCCACATTTGCTGCAGCGCCACGCCCATCACGCCCTCCCAGCTTGAGTCCTTTCTGGGGTGCAGGGATGCACGCTGGCTGCCGCCATGTAACTCCTCCTACCTCACCTCCCTTGGGGCCTGCGCCCCTGCCCCAACAGCAGCCTTTCTGTCTCGCGCCGTTGCTCACACCCCGCTGCTACGCTGTGGGTCACAAATGTCCCCCAAAGCTTCATGCGCTCACAGGCGAAGCTTTAGAGATGACAGGATGACAGGGAGCACACACTGTACCCGTCCACAGGTCGATCCACGCATGCGCTCCTCTGCTGTGAGGACGGTGGGTCATGGAGGCGGTGACTTGGAGGACAGCCCGGTCCCGGCCCACCCTTCTCTCTGGCCCTCGGCCTGCTCTCTGCTTCTGGCAGCTGAGGGAGGAGCAGCTTTTCTCTGCCCTGATGTCCCTGCCTTGGAGCTGGCTAACCACAAACTGAAACCACAAGCTGAATGAAGCCTTCTTCCATGAAATTTTCAGGGTTTGACATTTGCCTCCACCAATGGAAAGGTGCACCCTGGCAGGCATAACTCTACCAACAGCAACCCTTATCTGTTCCCAGGAAGCTCCTGAACTCCCCCCATCTGCGCCCCAGAATGACATTGGGCGCAGGAGATGGGGCTCCGGGTCCCCTGCCCAAACCCTGCACACAGGCAGTACTGAACACACATGCACGGAGTGAACACGCTGGGAACGCGGCTGTCTGTCTCCAGCTGGGTACGTGTAGCTTCGGGGCCCAGCTCTGGGCTTCCTGCCCCAAGCCTGTTCTTGGCAGGAAGTCAAGGAGGAAGGGCTTCCAAGGGACACAGTTAAACCACATTTCTGCTGCTGCTGTCCTTGGCAGACTCTGTGGCATAGAAGAGGGGAGAGAACAGCCCCATCTCTGGCTCTCTGACTACAGACATGCCGTTATTATTTAGTAGCAGCTGTCATTCATCAAGGGGCTGCTACTCGTAGCTGCCTCCTGTTCCACCTGATTCTGTCTTCTGCAGCCGGGGGCCACTGGCAGCCTCATCCCTCCTAGCGGGCATAGCACAGATCAGCAAAGAGCCATTTGCCAAGCAAATGTTGGGGCCAATATTGGATTCCACATCTGCAGCTCTGAAACCATCCCTGCAAATACTGACGTGTACAAACTGGGGGGATGCAGTGGGGTTTGCATCAGGGGAGGAAGCACAAGGAGACAGGGAGTGTGTGAGCCACATGACCCAGAACATGGCCCAGGATCTGGCCCCACCCAAAGCCCCACCTATGAGTTCATGAGCCTTTGGGGGGACATCTAGATAGAACCCCTGGCAGGCTACTGTCCCATGTACGCACACACCCCTTAGGTGCCCTTCCATGGAGTCCCCAAGTGTCAGTTCTAGGAGACATCCGTAAATCATCAACTTGCTTCCCTCTGTAAATGATATAACTAAAGAAAAGGGAAAACAAGAAGCTTGGTCAGGCACGAACAGCAGGTCCACAGCTGGCACCAGGATTTGGGTCCCCTGATTCCTGAGTCATTGCCCCAGGTGGTCTTGGTAAAACACAGTACCGCACCTGGCTTCCTCTGGCCTCAGAGGTAGTTGCTGTGGGGCTCCACATAATCCACCTTCCACCCCAGCTCTGGGCAGGTCCTAGACCTGCAGAAATGCCCAGAGTTTGAGGGGAACTGCCTTCCACTGCCCTGCTCACCTGAGGACTTCTCCTCACCCTCACAACTAGGCTTCAAAAAAACAAAGCGGGATTCTTGGGCAACACTCTGGCTTCCTCTGCCGCAGCCCTTCTCCACATGCCCCGAGCCCCAGCCCCAGCAGCAGGGATTTGGCTGCAGAGCCCAAAGTTCCAAAGTACTGCTGGATCAGATCCCCACCCCATGGCTCAGACTGCACACAGCGTTGGGTGGGGACAGAAACCACAGGATGCTGTGTAGTCACCAAGGAATTTCCAGCCCCAGTGCAGTGGGACCATTGGCCTCCCCATGGACAGAGCCCCATGCCCAGCAAGGGAGAGACAGGTGTGCAGAGAGGAGTATTTTTATCATCCAACTCTGGGTAAATTCATCCAAGCGTCTGCTTAGCTTCCAGCAAGCAGGAAGATATTAAATAAGTTAATGGATGCAATAGCACTCTCTACAGTGTAAAATGCTTGGGAAAGCACTTTCTAACCGGAAAGCATTATGGAAATGTGGGCTGGATATGGGAGCCATCCGGAAAAGCTGCCCCAGACAGCAGGTAGCAAGAGCCACATGCCTGTGTCTTCCAGCCACTTCAGGAATTTGAGTTCGTAATTTCTGCAGTTGAATGAATGCTTCTCCTGCCCCTGGGAGGGCCTTGCTTTGGCAGCAGATCGTGCTTTCCTCCTACCTGGCTCTAACTGAAAAATACACGCTGATAGCCAAGTTCCAAGCCAGTCCTTTCCTTAATCGACAGCAGGAGGCTAGGGCTGGGGAGATACTCAGTGGCATGAGCACCTGCCTGGCAAGTGCAATGTACCATCGATCCCTGGTACCTAAGTAAATAAATAGAAACTCATCCATGTAGGAAGTCCTACAGGAGGCGACGATTCTGAGTCACTTCTGCAACACAGACAGCTATGTGTGGAATTTGGTATTTGTCGAACAAATAATTATTACTCATGATCACATGACTGCATATAGTTGTGAAACTCACAAAGCCTGCACACCAATGTTGTCATTTTATCATATGGAAATTATACTTACACAAAGCTGATTTTTTTGGAAAAGCCCTAAGTACTGAGGCTTTGATGTTTTAAAACAAATACCATTAGTTAAATATAGGCTAGTAGATTTCCAGGTATTATAGGGGAATTAAAAATGTTTTCCTTGCCTGTTATTAAGGTTCAGGACAGAGGTCCCTGGAACAAAAGATAGGTCAACATGCCAGAAGCACAGGTGTTCATGCTAAGTTTTACGTGGCCCAGAAGCCTTCAAAAGGAAAATGAAGACAAAGAAACAGGCAAGCTTGTTTGATAAATCAGAAGATTGGGGGGTTGCCAGGCAGAGGTATGACTGAAAGCCATGATGAATGTCTCAATCATAAAATTTATTACAGTAAAAGACACTGCCATCCACTCCCTGAAAATGTTATGGAAAACAGCCCAAGCACAGGAAGAAACTGCACCAAGAAGGAGTAGGAGGCCATTTGTTACCCTGCTAGGCCTGATGGGATTGCTCTCCCAAAGGGTCGGAGCCCCACCCATTAGGGGTTTTGAACTTTGTAGGAAGGGCAAGCAAATAGGTATAAAGGCAGATCTGGTGCACTGTGACCGGAGGAGTGGGCGACACCTCAGGTTGCTGAGGGAGTTTAAGCATCTTAAGTTACACTGCAAGGCCGTGTGTTAAATAACATGGGCTATGCAAAGGAACATCCCGCTAGGTCTTTCTGGACAAGCCGTCTGGTTTTGGTGAGTATTCTTGGCAGGCTTTATTTAAAATTTTGATTTCTCTTCATTTTAAGAAATTTTAATTTCTCTCCCTATAAGACTTCCCAAACCCCCTCTCTTCAAACACACTTATCCTGTCACTCTTGTGGTCACCAGACAGGGCCCAAAAAGGCCCTGAAAGCAAAGGTGGAGAAGCTTGACAGTGTAAGTTGTGGATGTGCTGGTTTTCGTCAAGAACAAGAATTTTCATGATATGGCAGGAAAAGGCATAAATGGGTGTTAGGATTTTAAAATCACGTGCTCAAATATATGTGGGGGTGTGGGGAGAGGAGGGGGAGGAGTCATTTTAACAATGGGGGGAGAAACAAGTTGCACAGTGTCAGATCTAGGGAATAAGGTAGAGAAGGACACAATGTTATTTTTCTATTGGATGGCTCAGGGCAGCAGCATTGAATGTATGTTTTTAATGTATTTGGTTCAGGGTCCCACTCTGCAGCTCAGACTCCTAGTGATCCTCTTGCTTTCAGCCTCCTCAGCACTGGGATTACAGGTATGCATCACCACATCCAGGCCCTGGCCGGCTCAGCGCATCCAGGGTCAGGGCCAGCACGGCATGTGGTACCAGAGATCAAACCGGGGTCCCTGCACCTGCCTAAGCAGGCACTTCAGTCCACTGAGCTATCTCACAGGCCCGTTGGGTGTATTTTTAATCACACCTCATTACAACACTCTTGAAGGAAGACTTCCAGAATTTCTTCAGAAAGCAACAGGAATGTGTGGATAAGCGTATCCAAAATGAAGGGAAGTGTTTTATTTTGAAGGGAGTCACAGCAATGTGTCTTTTACTGCAATACATATTTTAAATTTAAACATTCACAGGTATTTTGACCATACATCATATAACTGGAAAAGGAGGTCCGGTTGAATGGTAATAAATAGGGAACATTTGAGTCCTTGTGGATTCTTTTCTGTGAGTCTGCGTCTTTGAGGCTGTCCCCCCTTCTGCAGGACTCAGAGAGGACGCCTCTCAGCTGAGGCTGCTGTGGCCTGCTGCAGCAGCGGAGTGCAGCCAGCTGAGCATGGACATCCTCAGAGGTCGAGGTGCTGCCTTAGGGCGCCACCTGTCCAGAATCATGGCAGCATAGAGTGTCCCTGCTCCATGGCTTTAGTTGAATCTTCAAGGTGCACATCTCAGCCCAAGGTAGCCTTCTGAGACTTCAGGTAAGCTTCAGGCCAGAAGCCTCGAAGAATGTTCTCATATTTTATAGCTTTGCATCTCATATTAACTCCTTGTAGTGTTTCTTTTCTTATCTGTAATAAATGTAAAAATCCACTATCTTCTGCACTGATTTTTTCCAAGTCTTCATTCATGAAAAGAACAACCTAGAAATCACCCCAGGAAGGAGATTGTCCAACCTTTTTTTTGGGGGGGAGGGGGCGGCAGGGGGCAATGTCCTATCACACTTCAGCTGTTGGGTGCGGATGGTTTGGACAGTTCAACTCTAGACTTTAATTTCAGCAAGCCCACTCACTCCGGGACGTAGGGCACAGCCTCCACCCTAGCCTCCACCCTAGCCTCCGTGAGGTGCTGGTGTTGCATCGGCCTCTTTGGCACAGGCAAGGGCATTGTCATTATGGAGCTACCCTCAGAATCCCAGCACTTGTGAGACAAGGCGACAGACATGTGTTGACTTCTCAGAGCCACCGTTAGCCAGCGCATGACTCCCAGGACCTTGCTGCTTCATCCTTCTGAGCCACATCTATAAAACTCGGGGAACAATGACGCCGGCATCATGGCGTGAGCACCAAACACACTGACGGATGAGGAAGACTTGGTATCCTGTGACCACTTCTCTACAAATGAACCATGGCCAAGACATCCATACCAGGTCATTGTCAGCCGTGTACTGTGCACACGTGCGTGCAGCCGTCCAAGATACTTACACGACGTCCATCCACTTAGCANCTGTGCACACGTGCGTGCAGCCATCCAAGATACTTACACGACGTCCATCCACTTAGCATCTCATATTCTATCAGGGCCCCTAGTCAACCACCCAACACCCGATTTACCCCAAGCTGTTGGAAATCAATGGGGACCATGTTGTCAGATGAAAGTCCGCAGGGTCATCATGGTGGCGAGTAGGCATGGTGAGGGGATCCTAAGCCAAGGACTTGCCCCTCCTAGGCTGATGTCCACCTTCTTCCCCCATTAACCTCAGCTTCCTCTTTTGTTTTTCCATGCCTGCCAAGCCTTCCCCAGTCAGCGCCTGTTGGGACACCATACCACCCATTAAAAACTCCACCCCCAGCCCAGACTGATGAATTCTTCTTCTCCTTGCCTCCTTCTCTGAGTGTTCTTGCTTCTCTTTGGCAGCCCTCCTGTACCAAGCAACAAAGCTTTTCTTTATCGCTTTCCCACTTCTCATTTGTGCCAGAGGAAGGAACTTTACACTATGGTATCCATCCAGTCATTTGTTCATTTGTTCTTCATTCACTCATTCATTCATTCATTCATTCATTCATTCATCCATCCATTCATTCATTCATTCATTCATTCATTCATTCATTCATCAGGAGCCTACTGAGTACCTTCTCCATGCCATGCCCTGGGCTAGGAGTTGCAGTCCCAGAGACAAATCAGTGTCATCCTCCTGCCCTTGGGGAAGTCACTTCTGACTCAGTAACAGGCACAACTGGCCTCCTTCCTTCCTCTGTGACTTGCTGGGAAGGGCCAACTCCAAAAGGATAGGCAGTAGTTTAGGAGCACAGGGCAGGATTCCTTCCAAAAAAGGTTATGTTTAATTTAGTCTTCAAAAGCAGGAGCTTCTGAGGAAGTGCTTACCAAGCAAGGGGAAATGGAAGGAAAAGACTAAGGTAAGCAAAGATGGAGATGTAGAAGGTGACAAGGACTGCAAGAGGAAAGATTATAGTGACCTAAGTGATTTGGGAGGAAGCCTTCAGGACAGGCTTTGTAACCAGAAGTAAGGTCAGACAGGTGGACTCAGGCTAGGCTTTGCAGAATCCTTCTATGCTAAAGACTGTGATAGAAGAGCCCACAACGTTGGGTGAGGCAGGGCCTGCAGAAGTGAGGCCTGCCCCTCAGGGCAGTGATTTGAACAAGTGGAAAGGGAGAGGGTCTCATTGTCTACCCCAGGGAGACACAGTAGCAAGAATGAAGAAAAGATAAAGAGACCAGCTGGGCTCAGGTGGAGACCTCTGCCTGATAGGCAAAGGACCTTAGGAACAACAGTAGGGGCATTTATTTATACCTTTGCAAAGTATGTATCATAGGACACAAGGTTGCCTAGCAACTAATTGTCCACATTGTCCAGTCAGGATGTTTTTCTTTAATGACCTTGACTTAATCTTCTGAGGCCTCAGGAAAAAGTGACTATATTCTCAAGTTACCAAGGCTAAAAACTGAGGGCCAGAGAGAAAATAAAGCATACTCCCAATGCCACAAAATGAGGACAGAGCAAAACCAGGCCCAGACACACTTGGGCTGGCTCTGATTGCTCTCTCTGCTAGCCCTGCCTTATCCAGCCTCTCCCCGCCTCTAGGAACTTGGGGTGAGCTTTGTATTCCTCAGGGTCTCTGGCTCCCTCTCCGCTGGCTGTGCAACATGCGCCAAGGAGGAAACCCTCCTTTAATGTGTCCCGTCTATTACCCATGCCAACAGACAAGACAAATTAACAAATTATTAAACATGCCCAATGTGCCCTTTCCAATCCTGGTGGGGAACAGCAATTAAAACTTTTCATCGCAGGAGGTACCCTAGAGACAAATGAAAGGAAATTGAATGCAGAAATGGAGAGCGAGCAGGATTTCTGTGGGGATCTGGATGTCTCTGGACCTGTTCAGAAAGGCAGTCATTTTCCAGCAGGCTTTGCTAGCAGTCTGCGCATGGAGACTTCCCAGAGCAAGTCCGGAAAGTTTTCTGGTGAGGGGAGGGGTCAGTGAAAAACTGCTCTTCTCGATATGAATTTCAATGCGTGTTACACACCTGAATATTTACACGCATGTGCTTATGTACAGATACTGTCTCACAAAAATGCTCTGCAATTTGAAACATAAAAGATACTCATTAAAGAACATCTTGAAAGTAAAATCATCAGGAAGGGGAGCAGACCCCTTTAGTCCTGTCCTTGCTGCTTTCCCTCGCCCAGGGACCGGGCCCTCTTGGCAACAGGCTCGAGAGGGCCATGTGGTCTGCCCTGTTCCATTTCTCTTTCCACATATTCAAAAGCATGATTGGGAGGAAGGGGAGATATTTATTTAACACCTACCACATGCCAGGCAAGCGCTCACTGTTAGTCTTTGCTGGCTTCATTTAATTCCCATACTGATTTGGGAGCTCAGGCCCATTATCCCTATCTTAGGAATGAGGAAAATGAACCCAGAGTGATTACCAGACTCACACGGCTTCCAAGGGGTGGGAGCTGGACGCCCATTTGCACCTAATGAACTCCAAAGCCTCTGTAACCCAGGTGCCTCGGGGGGATAGCACGGGGAAAACAAAGACGTGGCTCTTCCTGGCAGATGCCTGTGGCCTAATAGAGAGGGCCAGGTATTTGAGGCAAAGCTCAGACACAATGCTGTGCTTGTAAGAAGTTTAGCCAGAGTCCTGTGAGAATTCACAGGAGGAGAATATTGCTTTTGGCTGCAGAAAGGGAGGTGAAGAGAAATCGGCTTGATGGAAGAGCTGACATCTGAGCTTCTTGAGATGGAAAGGGATTTGAAAGGGCATCTTGGGGGAGGTGGAGGGCACGCCAGGCCAAGGGGACAGCCTGAGGAAAGAAAATAAAAGGGCAGCGCTCAAGGGCGGTGAACAGGAGGTGGATTCCTTGGGTTGGAACTTGGGGATGTGGGCGTGGAATGAAGACTGAGAACATGAACCGGGAATTGAGCTTAGAGACAGATATTAAAGGGTCTTGGAGGCTTCATGAGGGTTTGAACCTCTGTTATTGAGCAAACAGCTGGCAGGCTCTGGGTCAGGCCTTCCGGGAATTCTAGAAGAGGGAGGCGCCCTTCACCGTACAAAACCAGGGAGGCCGCAAAGGTCCATGAGCTAATGCTGGGATCCAGGGAGACTACGAGGATATGAAATACACCAGAGACGGAAATGAAGGGACCAGCGTGGGAGGTTTCTGACCCGCGTGATCACGCGCAGGGCAGGGCCTTCTGGTGGGAGAGAGAGCACAGGTAGAGAAGCAGGCGAGAGTCTGAGGTGACTGCCAAGGCGCCCACTGGGTTTTGCAGCGGGGAGGCAGGTGTCTGCACCGCGCCCCTGGCCTGCCTGTCCAGCACTTCCAGATTCTTGGCATTGCGGACCCCGCAGAGGCCTTGGAGATCAGCTCTCCGGCCCCATCATCCCCGCAGCAGCCCAGCCTGGACAGCTCAGCCTCGGCTTTCCCCGGTTCCCCGCACCCCCGCAGGGTCCCCCTTCTCCATAACCTCCCCTGTCTGAGGTCATCACAACTCCCTGCTTGCTCTGCTGGACTCCATCTTCAGACCTTCTCAAGCCCTCAACGCAGAGAGACCCCAGCACTGCCCTCCCCCACTGTGTACTTTCTGTGTACTCTCCTTTCTGTACTCTTTCGGATCCCTCATCCCAATCCTCCCGCCCGGCTGACTTCAAGACAGACTGTCTGGGCCACCCTTTCACCAGCATCCCTGACTCCCTTTTTGCCTTGTCCCTGCACTGCACCAACGATGGGAAAACGCCATCACTACTATGCCCACTCACTGAGCAGCAGAAAAATCAGGTAGCTGTATGTGATAAGAGTCTACCAGAACTTCGCGATTTTTCCTCAACAGTCCCCTCTACTAGGGTCAAAGCGAGTTACTTGTCCTTTTTCAACTCTGAGTCCTTCTTTCCTCTTTCTGTTCCATAGATTGTCCCCTCTCTTCATGGTGTCTGTAGTCTCCAGTCCTCAGTGGCTCCTTGCTCAGATTTGTCTCCTTTGTCCACTCTACCTTTCCCTTCCCAACTTGTCACAGGGCTCCTTACATGCTCTATTGACCTCCCTTCAATTCTCAGCTCATTAAACGTGGCCTCAGCCCCCTCCCCTTCCTGGAATGGCCAGCAGGGAGCTCCAGGAACCAAGCTCCATGCCTTCAGGAACCAAGGATGGTGCGCGTCTTCGATACCTCAGTTCACGGCCCCTAACTTCCAAACTACTCTGCTGGCCTCTGGGTTTTCCCCAAATCTCTAATTTTTGTGGGTCATCTCATCCCATTTTTATTCTTTCCCAGGATTCCTCATGGGTGCCTCCTCCTTTCTCTACCCCTTCAATGTTAACCCTCAATATTCTCACACCAAGACTCTTAAGTTTACATATACCCTTGCCTGGTGCTCTTGGTTAATATTGTTCAAATCATCAGCTGCATGCTGACAACTCCAAAGACTGCATCACTGGCCCAGAAATCTTCAATGTAATTTAAAGGTTTTCATGAACTCTACCTGCATATCTGATCCCCAGCTTGCATGCATCGACCACTGGTCTCCCAAACAGTGTCACCTTTGTTCTCCTGCTGTCTCCTGGAACCCACTTCTGGTTGTCCCAACTCACAGCAATGAAGGCTGAGGCACAGCAGTCCCAGGTTTCCATACAGCTATGCAAGTGAACTACTGTCTATTTATGCGTAAGGTCTTTATTTTATAGGGCCCTCAGTTTCTCCTCTATCAACTAAAATACTTATGTATAAGGCATCCAATTTGCATAATTAAATGACAGGACCTCACATACCAAAAACACCCATAAACATGTTAAAGATAGACTCTCAGGTTCCCCCCAGAAGGTGCACCCTCCCTTTTTATACAGGCCTGCACACAGCCCAGCTCCAGCTGGTGGACACTCCATCCCCCTGCTGACCGGCTATGTGCGCCGTGGTCTCACTGTCCGCGCACCTCTGGGACCATTTGAAAGATGTGGCCACACCCTCTCTTTACACTGTTTTGCTTTCTGATTCTAATTGCCTGCATCATTGAAAGCAGCTTGACTGATAAATACTAAGTACTCTGAGAAATCAAAGAGCCTTCCTTCCAGGGCTGCATGCCCAAGAGTGGCCCAGGTGGTGACACAGGGAGAAGCGACATCATCCTGAGGGTTCTTATCTTGCCTCCAGAATTACTGAACTCTTCGCAGATCTTAATTACATATCTGAAAACAGCAGCAAGTCCCCTGTGAGAGATCTATCCGCATTTATAGAGAACAGAACCAGCTGCCTTGAAAAGCAGCAGAACAAAACATGCAGGAATGATCATGGTTTATGTGAGCAGACGGAGGGTGCCAGACAGGACTGGGAGGACAGCTCCTTGTGTCACCCCCCCCACCACACCATGTGGGGTGGAACAGGAGCTCCAGGGTTCCCCCCATCCCCCCACCCACTCAGAGTGCCCCCCCAAAGGGGGAAGAGAGACACAAGTTCTCTGAAACCCTGCATGGCCCCAGGGCTCACCATGGTGAATGACTGGGAAGATCTCACAGCCCCACAGCTGCAGTTTAACTCTGAATCTGAAGAAGCAGCACGTACAAGAGTGGAAAGAACACTTAGACTGTTGGAACTCAGTGGGCGTGTGGCATGAAAGACTTGAGCTCTGAGTCCTTGGGAAAGTGAGTTGACCCTTGCCTCAGTTTCCACATCAGTAAAATGGGGCCAATGCTTCTCACTCAAGGCTGCCCTTGAACTGAAACCTACAAAGACACACGACAGCATTGGGCTCTTACAGCCCTTTGTAAGCTTTAATTGGGAAGTCTGGGAGTCACACCAAGCAAAGGTCTCTTCTGAGTAAGGGTAGAGAATACTGGAGACACTCCTCCTACAGCTGGGGACCAGAAGGAGCAGTCTGTTTTCTTCCCCCTGCCCCTGGTGAGCCCTCTATCTGACAGACCCTCTATCAGCCCAGGCTCACCGAGGAGAGCCCCTTCATGAATCTATCAGGGCGACGCTGATCTGGATGCCGCCTGGTGTGACGGGCTGCATCCATCCTGCTGGAACCTTGAACATCCTCAATGGCTCGTGCCCTCCCTCCAAGCTGTGCCTCTGCCTGGCGGTGGGTTGAGGACAGTGACAGCTCAGATAGAACTCACAGCCACATTTCCTTAAGCACAACTGAGGTGCATGCAGACATCTTGTCAGAAAGAATAGTGCCCGGTGATCCGCGCTGCTCCTCGCAGAGCCAGGAAGGTGGCCTTCACGACTGTGCTGCTCATCCTGGCTTTCTAGATGGGTAGTTCTCAGCCCAGAGTGATTCTGCTCCCCCAGAGGCACTGGGCAGCATCTGTAGAGCTCTGAGGTTGTCACAACTGGGGCTGCTGCCGGCAGCTGGTAGGAGGAGATTGGAGGTGCCGCTAAAAGCCAGTGATGCCCAGGTCCACCCCCAAAAGTCAATAGTGCTAGACCTGTGGAGCCCCAACTCAGATTTGCAGCTGCCTTTCCCTGGCTTCTGTGAAAGGCCAGGCACCTGTCCAACTGCAGCTACCACTGCGAACATGATCACAGGCGTTAACCTGAACAAGTCAACACTGTTCTCTTCAGAATATAGCAGTGACATTTACCTCCATGTTTGAGCTGAGGGTTTATGAGCCTCATGCTGAAATGATACATAGCCTAGTTTAGTTCATCGCCCTGCCATTCCCTAAAGGACGGTGCTGAGTTTTCCTTTATCAGCACAGGAGGTTCCCAAATAATAAAGATCCTTTGCTATCAAAGGGTTTTTTTTCATTCTCTCTCTAAATTAGAATCCTTCCCATCCACATCCAAGCATCACATCTGCAATGCTTGCTCCTGATTATGTAAGAGCAAGGGGCAGCCGCAGCCATCCTCTGAGCACTCACTAGCAAGCCAACAGCAAAGTGCTGAGCACCTCTTATGCCTAAGACCTGAGCTCCGGGGGGGAACTGCAAATGAGCCCAGCAGTCCGCCCGGATGGGAGCGACCCCATCTGATGTGAGATACAGAGTGCATCTCAGGGGCTGCTTTCCAGACTCTTGATGTCCCCAGCAAAGAATTAGACAAGACACAGAAAAGGCAACAAGATTGTATGTTTACTAAAGTCAGAAAAGTGGTACATTCCACAGGGTGAGATCAGGCTGGTCTAAGGGCTCAGACAGCCTGTGGATAAAGCAGAAGGGTCTTGAGCGTCCAAAATACCTGGGTTGGGCCGAGGAGATGGCTCAGCGGACTAAGTGCCTGCTTAGGCAAGTTCAGGGAACAGGGTTCAATCCCTGGCACCACATGCCACTCCGGTCCTGCCCCGGGCCGTGCTGAGCAGAGACTGAGGCATGGTGGCACATGCCTATAGTCCCAGTGCTGAGGAGGCTGAAACTCCATAGTAAGACCCTGTATAAAATACATTCTATAAAAAGAAGAAAAAAATACCTGAATTGACCTTGCCTCATTCAAATAAAGCACTGGGGCATTTGTCCTATCAAAATTTAACTTGGCCTTTGCCACATATAAATGAAGGATTAGAAACAGTGTTTTGATTGGTTGCATCCACATGTAAATGAAGAATTGAGAATAGCATCTTCTGATGGGCTCTGCAAACACATAAAATTTAAATGAAGGATTGAAAATGCCACTTTCTGATTGGTTATGTGTACAGTGCTGAGTCTGAAATCTGGAATCCTGTTGGGTCCCATCTCTCTTCGGGAAACATATCCTTTAACCCCTTAGCCTTAGGTTTTTATGACTATTGATACATTCTGTTCCAGTGGCTGTTCAGTTGCACCTGTCTCAATCTCCCATATCACCTCTGCAGAGAAGCAATTGAAGGAGAGGCGGATGGATAGGTGATAGAGGCAGGGGCAGAGACTGGCCACTGCCCTCCCAACTGCTCCTCTTCTTCCACCTGCAGCTGGTCTCTACTTCCTGCCCCACTCTGAAGCCTGAATCTCTGTTTTCTGGACATCAGACTATGAGCCAGAAGAGATGCAATCCACTCTGGGCCTGCTCCAGGCCCAGTCCATGAGACTGCCCCATGGTTGGTCATTATCCTCACCCTGTTTCTACCCAGACACAGAGGACTTGGCAAAGCATTGTGAGACTCTATGGGATTACACTGCTGCGATAACAAAGACACACCAGTACACAGATGGCCTTGGGGACAACAACCTCCAAGGATTGTTGGAGGGGTTCCCTAGAGACGGAGTCAACTGAATGGTGGTGGATGGAAGGATGGATGGAAGGAAGGAAAGATGGGTGGATAGATGAATGGATGGATGGATGGATAGATAGATAGATGGAGAATGGACTATAGAAGCTGAGATGTTTCACAATTTTATGTCTGCAGGCTGGAGAGCCTGCAAAGCCAAAATTGTGATTCATTGCCAGTACAAAGGCCGGTGAACCAGAGGGACTGATAGTACAAGCCGCAGCCCAAACTCTTGAGGCCCCGAACTGGGAGGCTAATGGTGCCAGACTTGAGCTGACTCTGAAGACCTGACAACTGCAGTGTCAGTGTCCAAGAGCAGGAGAGTGAAGCCCCCGCTCAAACAGAGAGAGCACGCTTTCCCTTCCTCTCTTTGTTCAATTTCAACTCTTGACAGATGGGAGGATACTGGCTTCCGTGGTGAAAATGAGTTTTTTTTTCCTTAGTCTGCTTTTCAAATGCTAATGTCTCTGGATACCCCTCAGACACACCCAGCAATACTGTGCACCGCCTATCTGGGGAATCATTCAGCTCCAGTAAGTTGACACATATGATTAACCATCATGTTCCCTGTGGAGTTGGGGGTTCATTCGTGTTGTATTAAGCTACCAAGATTTTGGGGATTTCTTTGCTATAGCCACTGGGGTTAGCTATGCTGAGTAGTGTACGACGTGCGCCCAGACCCTCCCTCAGTGAGGCTGACCGCCCTTCACGTCCACACGCTATAAAGACCTTTATCGCAGCGCCTGGAGGGTTTGCTGCACCTGCTCATCTGTCTTTTGTTACACCAGTGGTGGTCGCTGAAGGCTGTCTTGCTAGGTAGGTTTAGAGGTGGCCTGCGCCGAGGAGGGCAGCAGGAAGACTTGTCGGACAATGTCCCTGCTCTTCAATCTTAAATGAAAAGGGCTTCTAAAGACACATTCAGATGCACACTATGAGGACAAGAAACTGCCTATCGCTTCATTTCAGAGGAAGGATAAGGAATTCCCCTTTCACGCTGCAAATACTAACTGGGGTGAATCGAGGCTCTGTCATTTAATGCTGGTGATATTATTAAGCAAATCAATCATGATCTGCCTGCTCTTCCACCTAGGGAATGGGAGTGATGAAAGCAACTATTTCACAGGGTTTGGGTTAAATAAGATGATACATAAAGAACACTTCTCTTTCATCCTGGTCCTTCACATTAGGCATCGTGATTATTACTATGACTTCCTGATAGGTTCTGGCCCTAGTCATCTGATATGGCTGAAGCCTTTCAAACAAAAGCCCATCTTCCCCAAGACCACCTCCCCCTTCTTCTCCAGCTTAGTCCAGGGGGCAATTTCTTTTCACCCTTCCCCTCACCTCAGGGAAGACCCCCATCAGCTCCCTCAGGTATTTCTAAATGTCCCCCTCAAGCCCTGCCCCTGGCAAAAGGCCGTGAAAGCCTCAGCCTCCCTTTGTTCAACTCCAGAGTTCCTTACCTTCCCCAAATTCTCGCTGTGTCCTCCAAGATAAGGAGCCCCTTTCCCTTTTTCCTTCTGCCTGTTTCTCTGCTGCGCCAGGTGCCTGAGAAAAACCTATCACTTCCAAATATCAGCATTAGACTAGTGCCTAAAAGCATAGCGTTTCCTTAGCAGATGAATAATTAATTAAGAATTATCTAAGTCTGAGAAATATCATGAGAAAGATTGCTCATCAAATGCTCATTCAGCTGTCATAATTAATTTCACAGATACATTTTGTTGGCGTATTTGAGCAAGGATTCTCCCCTAGATTTAATTAGGGAGGCAAAGTCAATATCCTTACAGAGTAATTCTTTTCTGTGCTCTTNTTAAAAAAAAAAAAAAAAAAAAAAAAAAAAGAGCTAAGCCTGCAGTGCTATTTTGGCTGCTACAGCAAAGGTATTGCCCTGGGTTCTCCCTGCAGCAATGCACACTGCACTGAAGAACTGGGCAGCTACCCTCCCCCACCCCTTGCTGGGAAACCAACCAGAAGACAGCCTTAAGGACCCAAGAGCCAACAGAAGGGCTTTACACACCACAAAAATAGGGTAGAGACAATCAAAACAACAAAGAATGTAGGAATCATTTTAATTCCCCTTGAGGAAGCTGAGCTGGGAAGGGTTCCGACTGCCCAAGGTCCTCAGCTAGGGAGCAACAGCCGCCATTCAGAGGCTTCACCCTTAAGCACCCAGTCAGCCCGGGTGAATGCACTCCGTTCCTCTTAAACACACCTCCAGCCTCTCTCCCCAGGATCTAGAACAAATAGCTCCTGCTGGCTCCTCCAGGGCTGGGTGTGGGTGTCAAGGGCCGTGACCACAGTCGTAAGCTCTGATGTCACATTGGAAGTCACCTGCACCAGGGAGCTGAGTTAGGTTACAACAAATGCATTCATTCTTCCAAGAAAAATAATCTTGGAAAAGTAATCACACCTGTCATTTCCTATCGCAAAGGGTAGTAACATCAGCAATGCCCTTTGGAGTCAAGTTGGGATTACAGTATCCTTTGAGATCAAATTGCCTGAAAAAGCACTCAGGGAGTAGTGCGGAGGTGGCAGCTGAGCATAGCAAACACCCTGCTGGACCAGCTGCAGCAGGGCAACCCGTTCAGCTCCATCCAGCTCTAACCCAACGTCCAGGTGGACGCCAACTGGTCCCCAGGGGCCACACATGCTAGCGATGAGAAGCACAATTCTGCTGGTGGACTGCCTGCGTTTGAAGCCCTGTTCTGCTTAGCTGTGAGATTTTCAGGAAGTTACTTAGCTCTCACAGACTCAGTTCCTTCCTCTACAAAAGAGGGACACTGATAGCACCTGCTTCATAGGTTTGCTGTGAGGACTGCATGGCCACACACAGTGCACACGTGCATGCATGCACGCACACACACATACACACACACACACACACATGTCATTTCTTTGCCAGATGTGGCACCAGGCCTGGCTACATATGAATACAAAGAAGAATGGCGCTCTATGTTTCCAAGGGTCTCTTCCCACTGAGATAAGGACTGAAAAAGAACATTGGGGGACTCCTGTTGGATAGGGGGTGTCATGCAGGGACAGGGTCATGCCGTGTGTTTTGGTCAAAGGACAGTGGTGAGCTTGGGGGTTGAGAGATGGGATGGGGAGCTCTGCATCATGGATTCTGTGGACAGCTGGCCCACACAGAGGGGAGCCCAACAAGGAGAGAGGGTGGTGGGGAGTGGGGAGTCAAAGCTGAGCTGGGGAGTGGGGAGCCAGGCTCCAGTGCATGTGCCACCCAAGACTGGTTCCAGAGCTTCCTTAGAGAGCAGGTTTTGAGTGGAAATGGTTCCAAGCAGGCTCTGCCTTCCACTAACATCCTGGCCTGCCTTACGGTGTCCACTGGATCCCAGAACAGCCCCAGAGCAAGGCTGGGTGATCATCTCCTAATTTGGTCATACCATGGACACCACCTGGTGCTTCCCCATGCCAAGTGCTTCCTAGCACAGGCCCACGGCTACTCACCCCACCTTCCTAGACACCTATGATCTCCTCTTTATATACAAGGAAACGGAGCAGTAAGAGTACAAGTCATTGGTCTAAGGTCACTCTGATGGTCTAGGATGCAGATCCACGCAGAGCGGATCCACAGTCCACAGCCATAACCATGAAGCTGGCACGGCGACTGGGACTCAGAGCTGCAAAGTGAGCCGTCCAGGGTCCGGTACCCGATTCCAAAGCACAAATTTTGAGCCCAGGTTCTTGGAGGCCTGAGTAGTGGCCTGCCCTGCACAACACTGTCCACCCAGGCTTTCTTGATAATAACTTGGGCTTGTCCATTTCATCCTCAGGGCTGGCCCACCTTCTCTGGAGAGGACAAGAGCACAGGCCCTCATCCCTTAGGAAACTCCAGCTTCCTGATGCAGGTTCCTTTTCCTATGATGAAAGAAATACCCAATCCCCACAACCTGAGGGAGGACGGTTCTTTTCAGCTCATGGTTTCAAAGGGCTCAGTTGTGCTCCGTTGATTCCAAGACAGAGACAGCATGGGGGAGGGGCACAGAGAAGGGGGATGCACTTGTCTGGGGGCAGCAGGAAGCGGACGGCGAAGGGGGCGGGTAGGAGTCACAATGTGCTCATCTCGGGGCAGCAGGAAGGATGGCAGGGAGGAGTCAGCGACGGGGCACAGCAAGCCCTGGCTTCTGAGCATGATTCACCCCCAAAACATGCTTCAAATTCAAAGCACGTGTATATCAAAGAAAATTTCTCTGTAAAAATAATGGAAATTCAGATGAATCATCCCACAATTTAAAAGGATTCTTATAAAAATGATTACAATACTGTAACAGAATACAAAATAACAAAGAAAACATAAAACATGAAGAAAAATAAATTAACCTGCTCTTACCTTTGAAAATCTTGTGCTCGCTTCAGCAGCACATATACTAAAACTGGAATGATACAGAGAAGATTAGCAGGGCCCCCACGCAAGAATGACAAGCAAATTCGTGAAGCATTCCATATATTAAAAAAGAAAAGAAAATCTTTGCCGCTGGTGTGAGGGAAGTAATAGAGGCTTACTGTGCAGAATGACGCTCACTATCAACAATGGGATCACTGTTACGGGTTACACAGAATCTTCTTCTTTTTGTGCAGCTTTAATAAGGAACCTATCCAGCAATGCCTGCTTTTGCTTCCTTTGGAGGACTTTGCAGAAATGTGACATTGCGTTGTTATCAAACACTTGCGATGCTACCGACTCATTCAGGCAGTACTTCTCTACCAAGCTATGCACTTTCCAAATTCTGACTCATCTCCTAATCTCACTTGAAGTGCATGATTCCTCTTCTCCCTTCTCTACAGATGAGATTGCCTCCATAAGCTCTTGCTGCTGGGAGAAGACGATAGGCCTCAATCCCACAGCAAGAGAGAGGGGGAGAGGAGAGGGAGGGACAGAGCAAGAGAGAGGGAGAGACAGAGAGAAGGGGAGAGGAGAGGGAGGGACAGAACAAGAGAGAGGGAGAGACAGAGGGACAGAAAGAGAGAGAGAGAGGCAGGCAGACAGAGAGAGGAAGCGAGACAGACAGAGAAAGAGAGAGGAAGAGAGACAGATGGAGAACCATTGCCTCAGCTGTGATTATGTGAGCTTCAGATCACATAATACTTGTACTGCAAGACATTGCTCATTTATTTAAAATCTGTTAGAAATACTTCTTGTCCTGTGGAGCACTCATGGGACAGGTTACTCACAGCCCAAGGCTTTGCTGTACCCGCCCCAGCAACTCACCTCCAACCAGGCCCCACCTCCTAGCAGCAGTATATTCCTACTGAACCCGCCTGTGGATTAATCCACTGATGGATTTCATGTTCATGAAATGGGGGTCACTTTAGATCTAAATCATAGCAGAAACCAATACCTTCTCTCTGGAGTACGTCTGCTATCCCAAGCTTGGGGACCCATGGCTGATCATGAACCCCTGGCTGTCTTGCAGGAAGAAACACTCCAGAGACTTGATATAAAGAAAAACAAATGTTTCCCTCCAAGGTCAGAAAGGGGGTGGACTCTACCCAAAACATTTTTATAAGTGCTGTTCGCTTTCAGCTGTAAGGAGGTTACTTTTTCTCTCTTTTTTATCTGAAGTTTGAAAAAAATATTTGCCAAAGGAGGAAATTTCTGCAGGTAAAATTCGATCTGTTTAGTGGTAACTGGTTCACCTGAGGGCATGCTCGAATAATGGCCCTTTCCCCCCACTGCTTGGCAGGCTTCACGCCAACAGTAAGGGTAGGAAACACCAGACACCAGCCACTGGCTACCCAAGGTGGTCCAAGGACCGGCTGCCAATCCTCTGGGTGCTGAGGAAATGTTCCTCCTTCCAG
>NDGN011439922.1:0-13171 GCA_002564285.1 Tympanoctomys barrerae
TCTTCTCCTCTCCTCTCCTCTCCTCTCCTCTCCTCTCCTCTCCTCTCCTCTTCTCTTCTCTTCCTGCACTTAAAGTATGCCCCTCAGTTGCATACTTTTTTCTGTAAATGACAGAATTTCCACTTTACGGCTGAATACTATTCCTTTGGCTATACATGCCATGCTTTCTTTATCCATTTATGTGCTTGGTGGCACCCAGGTTGATTCCACACCCTAGTTGTTGTGAATAGCATGTGCATTTCACCATATGTGACTTTTACATTCACATGGAGAACCTGGAGGCACATAGTAACTCCTGCTAATGAAATCTGTGAAGACCTTTATATAGAATGTCTTTAATGGCCTCTGGCTTATCTTCCAAACCAGTTGGATTAATGAACAGGTGAAGGGATAGATAGATATGTGATAAAGTGTGTGTTGTAAAATGTGAGTAGTAGAATTTTAAATTCTACTGTAAGATGACTAATTTCACTAATTTCTTTGCTTATTTTCCTAATAAAATATTGGTAATAAAAGTACTCTAAAAGATCTTTTGGGGAAAAAATTCCAGAGCTATAAGTTATGTCTGGGTGAGCTTCTCTGAGTCTCTAAGGGGCACCAGAAGGCCATGCAGTCTCCTGTATGAGTGAGTGTTTTGCAGACCCTCAAGGGCTCTGATCACGTTGGCCACTGAACTTCACAGAACAGGCAGCTCACGGTGTGCGTTGTCAGTGTCTTCCCGCTCCCCACTCTGCCCTCCTTTCTCCCCTGTGCTCCTACAACAGCTTGATGGCCACATAAAATAACCCAACAGCAGACACGAAGGCACTTTACAGAACACGGCCAAAGAACTCCCCGATTACATATTTACTCCAAGCCCATCAGAAACTAGATGACTGCAGGTTTGTAATGAGGGCTGTCTGCAAGGCAAGTATTCAGCACATTTGGCCAGTGGGCACCATGGGAGCTCCAGCCTCAGAGTAACTGATTACCGGAGAGCTCGCATCAGAAGGGTTCTCGTTGGAAGCATGAATGCAGGGAACACCCCCAGGCTGCTAAACACCCCTTCTCTGGCCTGCACGGATGCGGCCTCTGTTTCTCCCTCCACAGCCCACATATCCTGGGCGTGGTTACCTGGAGCACAGGGACTCTTAGCTTAAACATACCAAAATGGGCACGGTACCGGGGTGAGAGGCAGGGAGGAGAGGCTGCTGCTGCGCTCCCATTAAGGAGAAGGGACAGTAGCTCCAAGGTGCTGAGAGCAAAGCTGGCTACTACGTGGGGTCAGGGGTGGTGGGACAGCTCTGAGAGAAGAGCCGTGCTCTTTGCCTCTTTCTGGGTGATTAGGGCAAGTCCCTCTCCTCACTGGAGCTCAAATCTGCTGGGAGAGGCATGAGTCTGTGCATATTCGCAGTATCCCCCAAAGCCTAGGCTGCGTGCATTTAGGTGCCGTATGTAGCAGAGACGACAAAGCAGCGAGTTCTCGCTTGTGCTAGTGTTGGCATCAGTTGCAGAGCAAATTTCTGATGACCATGACACATGCCTTTAGACATGTTTTAGCTGGGCATGGAGATACATGCCCAGCATTTGGGAGGCTGAGGCAAGAGGATCACTACTAGTTTGAGGCCAGCCTGACTACAAATTGAGTTTCAAGGCCAGCCTGAACTGTATAGTGAAACCCCATTTTTTTTTTCTGTATTTAGGACAGGGTCCACAGCGTTTACAGGGTCTCACTACATAGATCAGACTCGTAGTGATTCTTCTGTTTTCAGCCTCCCCAGGACTGGGTTTACAGGTGCACACCACTATGCCTATTCTCAATCATCATCTCAGTGTACCCCAGGGGTGGAGCCGGCGCTGCATGCCTGGGATTGAACCCCAGCCACTGTGCTCTGCCTAAGCAGGCTCTTCAGTCCACTGAGCTAGCAGGCTGGCCCTTAAAATCCCATTTCAAAAAGATGAAAACAACCCATTTTTTAAAAAAAATAATTCTTTAATTTAAACATTACTCTTAACACTTTACAAAAAGGAGACAAAATACTGAACAATTGTCACATGCCAGATTTTGCTAAGCACTTTGAATAGCCTCATTTTGTTTAAATAACCTCTGTCATGAGCATTATTCCCAATGTACAGGTGCAAAACAGTCTTGAAGGAGTGATACCTTGCCAAAGGCCATGCAGCTGGGAAGGAACTGAGCCTAGATCTGTGTCCTTTCGAAACCCTTCGCTCTTTGGCCTTCACCTCTCCAAAATCAACCTCATCACCTTAATGCACCATTGAGTTAGCATCTCGGTAAGCAGGCATCATCAGACCTTTGAAAGGACGTATAGTGTGTCTGTTTATATCTTTCATAAATTACAGTGTGAAGATGAATCGTTAGAAGATGCCTTTTGATAAAAATGTCAGGCTAGAGGAAGAGAAATAATAAAAGGTGAATATAAAAGGAATCTATTCTTCTGGTCAGAGAAACCACTGCAACAATCAGCTGAACCCCATAGCTTTTGTTGGGCCAGACTAGTGACAGTTCAGATCTACCAGCACAGGTTTCTGAGGTCTGTTTTTCAAACAATAATTGTCCTTAATACTTCTCCAAGGACCATTGTTTTATTTCTAGATTATATTCAGCGGCTCTTTAAATTGCCAAACTGTTTTTCTGCACATTGCACCAAGTCAAGTAAAAGGGGGGGGCACCACTTCTCTCTGTGTGTCCTTAAATGCCAAGTTTAGCTCTATGCAGGTTTTTATAGCTGTTATAAACTCTCTACCTCAGGCTTACAACAGCAGCAGGTCTTTAGTGCGGTTACACAAACAGGGCTGCCATAATAAAGCACGTCTTATTTGATATTATATTGTATCAGAAGCATTAAATACACATTAAAGGGGTGTTTTAAGGCTCTTTGCAGTAAGTGGCAGATGTTATGAATAATAACCTGTGAAATCCTTCTGAATTCTAAAAAGGTGTGTTCCATAATGATTGCATATAAATCTTTAATGGAGCAAAAACATATTGAGCAGTGATTAGGAGAAATCTCTAATCGTATTAAGCTATTAGAGATAACTGGAAAACGATCGGTAGCCTCAAAAATAAAGTAATGAAAGAAAATAAACATATCATGAATAGAAAGGGTTTCCTCTTTAAGTCTTCTGACAGTTCTTTACTGGAGCTAGCTGGGAGGGTATGTGTAACACACAAGCATACACAGAGCAAAACCCAAACTGCCATAACTCATAGAAATTTATGTAAATGAATATGCATTCCTTTATATGAAAAGTTGGCAACATCTGCGCTCCATTTAAACACCCTGATTTAATGGGGTCACCAGGAGATAAAGAGCAGGGTGGGGGTAGAAGTGACCTCATCCACCCTCCCCTTAGAATATCTTGAAAAACAAATAAAATAAAATATAGGTTACAGGCAAACTAAACAACGTTGAAAATATTTTCCCAGAGGACTCTGGCTTCCCAGGAAGCAGAGGTGTTTAAGGAGAGAGACAAGAGCCAGCTGCAATAAACCGGCTCAATAAAACTTAATTAACCCTTTGGGGTCTTTGCTAGGAAGTTTGTCAGCAAAGAGAGTAGGGATCCCAGTGCCTGCCACCAAGGGGTTAAACTGGCCTTGCAGATGAGGGGAGAGAAGCAGATGTAAGGGAACAGTGTCTGCACGTGCACAAGTGCATCCGTGCCATCTATGCACACACATGAACTCACTGACACCACACTTGGCCATGCATACGGGAGGAAGAGCATTAGCCTTGAGCCCACTGTCTCAGAGTTACTGTCCTCCAAGAATAGAACGCACCTCTGAGTGATGTCATCCAAAGCCCTGCCCACTGCTAGGGACCTCTCCGCCTCTACTTGAATACTTTCAGGGCCAGGAAGCTCACTCTTCCATGGTAACCTAGTCTATCCTTCTGTCCATTGCACTGGCACAGCAGTTCTTCCTTATGTCCATCTCCCCATAGCCACCAGCCAGAGATCTGATTTTACTGCTCTTTGTGTGTGTGTGTGTGTGTGTGTGTGTGTGTGTACTTTCTTCTTTGTAGGAAGGTTCAGGCTGAATCAAGCCATATCCAATACTTACTTGTGCCTATTTTCTTCCAGGCTCAGTCTGAGTGTTAGGATAAAAACTCCTACTCTTAAATATTAGAGGTATGCTAAAATTTTCAACGGTACTAGGAACAGAGTATATGTTTACAAACATGTAAGATTAGATAAAAAGTGTTGCTAGTCCCAGGAGCCCTGGAAGTTGGGAAAGCCCAAAGATGGTGTTTCTTAATGAGCAATCAGGGAAGGGTTCCTCGGAAAAGAAGTATTTGTCTCAGTTCACCGTAACTCAGGGGAGACAGCTGTTGGTCTTAGGTGGTGCGTGGCCTCATGGTTTCTACAGTTCTTTCTTTAATTCTTATCATTGTCCCAAGGAGAAAGCATGCCGTCCCATCTTAACATACTAGACTTCAATCTTAGGACCCATAAGAAAATAAATAAAATTATTTTGAACAAATTATTTCAAAAAATAATTTGAAAAAATTATTCTGAAAATAAAATCAAGCTGAAATTGGGCAAGTACTTATATTTTTCTTCTATTGAATTTTGAAACCAGTAGTTTTTTTTTTTTTTCACTTCTGGACATGTTCTTAAACTTCTTCCAAAATAAATTAAAGTTTAAGAACAGTGAATTAAGTTCTAAATACAAGCACAGATATATATATGATGGTCTCAGGATGCTGCCTGATGTGCGGCTACCTGAAAAGTCAAACTCTTGTCTGCAAACCTTTTAAGTCCTCCTTTCTCACCTGAGCCGGTGGAGTGTGGACAGGCAGGGCTGAGCAGAAGCCGGAGGATCAGAGTTTTACAGCTGAGCTGCTGGAGGGTGCCCAGCCAGGGCAATAAAAGTGAGCTAATATTACCCTGCTGCAGGTTCTCCTGAGCACAGCAGATCTGCAGGCCACAGCTCACAAGGGCAGCTCCAGAGGAGAAGGGGGAGGGGCCGGCTGTGTCTTCCTTGCTGGGCTGCAAGCGCTAGGTGTGCTTCTTGGCCGGGGCAACAGAAGGAAAGGCGACTGGAACTCAGCCTTACTGCTGCGCTGCCACTCAGGTAGTCTGCGCTTTGGGACCAATCGCTTGCCTTCTCTGCGCCCAATTCACCATCTGTAGGAAGACAGGTGGTTATGGCCATAATTAGCTTGGGACCAATCCACTGGAGAAAGAGCCCATTTAGCTTCTTGTGCCACTCAGAAATGGAGAACTTCCATTATGGCCAACAGGAAACATTTGCAGATTTAGATTCCTTGGCAAAATCCTGTGACTACCCAATCAGTCCACGTATTGATCCATAGCTGGACTATTTAGAGCCAGGGAGACACTTCCTTTTTGTTTGGCTTCCTGGATTTTCAGCATAGAGGTCTATGCCCATGCTTCTTGTGCCTCTTATTTGGCCCACAAACCATCCTTCAGTTCCCTTCCTGTTTTTCACAAAAGTGGGGCAGAATGCTTGTATTCTTGTCCTGAGCCCAGGAAATGCTGAACAGAAGGCTCCGTTCTCACCAAGAGAACGACTTGGAGGGCTACTATAGAGGTCCACCAGCTGTGAAGTGGTTCACTGTGGAGCCTTGCTTGGTTGAGCAAGTAGATGCGCTCTCACACCTCTATTTCATCTTGCATGATTGTACCTGAGACTTCATACAGCCATTGTATTCCTGGGAGTTCTATAGATTATCTTTAGTACAGAACATTTTGATTTGATAAATGACCCTGCTTTGACCAAGAACAAAGACCCCCCAAAGAAATAGATTAGTTCTGTTCCTCCCATAAGGTGACAATATTCCACTGGTGTTTCTTATAAGGAGAATATAAATTGTCTGTGAATATCCTAATTCTTCTTCTTTTTCATCCCTGTACAATTCATATCCTAACATCAGAAGTCACTTCCTCCTTATGTATACATTTCCTTGCCAGATAGTCTCCTCTAATGGCTGAGTGACAAGTCATTTTCCTCCTCAGAGCTATAGTTTTTGGCCAGCGAGAGTTCAGTGGCCCAAGTGCCTTCCTGGCAAGTACAAGGTCCTGGATTCGATCCCCAGTACCAGAAGAAAAAGAAAAAGAAAGAGAAATCAGAGCTGCAGTTTCCTCATCTATAAATCAAGTCAATTAGATTAGAAAATCTCATGAGTATATGTTGAATGGGAGGTTTCTAATAGGTCTTTAATTAGCTGATGACTCTCCTCATTGATCTGGAAGAAGAGTCTGCATCACACATTCTCAACCAAGTATGTCCCATTTCCATAGCTTCTTAATGATAAGGCCTGACTCTTTCTGGGGCAGTTAGAAATCTATCCTTGCTCATTTACCCCAAAGGGAACTTTTGAGGCCAGCTGGGGGAGTTTCCAGAAAGCCTCCATGGAATCACTTTCCAGAGTAAGGACATTTCCATAGCTATCATGGCTCATCAGGGATAGAGCTTCTAGCTTCGCATGTCTCCACAGCACATCCAGAGCATACCGTTTCTCTAACCCAAGAGGTTTCTGAAATGGTCTACACCTGCTTAGCAGAAACATCACAACTGTGCACACACTCAGAGGGCCCCTAAAGGTGCAATGGCTCTATGAAAAGATGCAAGGCAAATGGAGGAGTAAAGAACAAAGGGCAAAGAGTGTTGGCCTGCGAGTGGAAAATGTTGGCTTTGATATTTTCATGTTGTCTGGCCAGGGCCAATTATTAACTTTTCTGGCTTTCAGACTTATGATTTATAAAAAGATAGGGTTAGTAATGCCTATCTCAGTGATTGCTCATGAGGATCAGTGGGACAATAATATATGTGCAAGTGCTTCGTAGATCACGAGGTGCTATGCACGTGTATGGATTTTGTTCCTTGTAAGAGTGGGCGGGATTGGTGCCATCAGAGGCTCCCTCAGCCTCAGAGCCTCCTGAATGGATTTGTTTCAGTCAGTAACATTCCAACACATGGAAAACCATGTGAGCTTGAAAGCTAATAACCAGATCAGACATGACAGGCTTGAGGAGGGAGGCCAGCCTGGGAAATGTGTTATGAGCAGATCAGAAAGGAGGAAAGAAATAAAGTCATTAGCTTAATTAAGGGGCAGGAGGGAATGATGAAACACGTCTCCAGCAAAACCAAATTAAGCATTTAGAAGATATTAAAAATGCATTTGAACTCTGCTGGTGCTGCGGCTCTAATAACACTTTCGAGGACCACAGTCAGTTATCAGGTCAGTCTGCAATCAAGGTGCTGTCTCACTGTCTCCCGTGCTTGCTACCCTGTACCTCCTCCCATCTGATTCTCCTGACTTCCTGTCCCCTGCTACAGTCTCCACCAGAGAACTGGTTTGTATCTAGATGTCCCTGCAAAGCCTCATGGAGTCATAGAGCTGTTTAGCAAGTGCTGATTGGCTTGTAGTGCAGTGCTGGAGCTAAGGGTGCTAGATCTAAGAATGGATGATTGCTAGATCAGTCTGCTGATTGGACTGGCACTGCCCTGATCCGTGTAGACTGGATACAATATAAGAGACAGAAAGAGGCTTTCCCTCTTGTTGTTTTTATTATCTTCTGCCACCACGGAAGGTTGTCCCCAGTCATGTACCACCCTGTCTTGGACTCAAATAAATGCAGAATAAAAACTGTAGTATCATGCATATGATAGAGTATGTACCATGCAACTGACTTTGAAGTGATTTAAGTAGAAAAAAAGGTGGAAACATGGTAAAATGGACATGACAAGATTAAAAAATACTGGTTAGAAAAGAGAAAATATATCTTTATGTAAAGCCTGTCATCAAAACCATCCATAAGTCCTTTTGCTCTCTCTCTCCTGGAGAGAGCTAGAATTCACCAATCTCTGTTCATTTCCATGTGATCACCCTAGTCGAGATGAGGAAGCTTGAAGACAGATCCCTGTGGAGTCCATTACTTGAAGAACCTGCAAAAGGTTCCTCTTGAATTCTAGACTGGATTCAGAAGATTCTTGGGGAATTCAAGGGACAGAAGTCACAGGAGGATCAAATGAGAAACAGGGCAATAGACTTAGGGAAAAGGAGGAGAATGAGACCTACATACTCAAGGAGACAGATCAGCTCAAAAGGTAGAGATTGGCCTCAGGCATGAGTGGGACTTGAAGTTCCACACTCAAGTCTTTCTATTTAAGTAACCAAAGGCAAGCACTTTCATTTTTCCAGTAAAGTTCTCACAAAACCATTGAACTCTTAGCTCACTTACCTGCCTAAGCTCCTTCTGAAGCAGATCCCCAGGCTCAGGGGGACAAAATAGTCCAATTAGCCAGGACTTGGCCATGAAGTTTTTTCTTTTTTTAAATAAAAACAAGAGATGAGGTCATACACTTAATCAAGGGACTGTACATGCAGGAGGTGGTCCTCCCAGAGAAGCCTATGATATCACCAGGAAGGGAAGAATAACCTTCAGAAGATGAGAGCAATACATTTATGCCATAACAGCCAATCATGATGCGTTGGATGGCTAGATAATTTTTTTAAAACTCTGAGCTGGTGCAGTGAAAAAAATATATATGCTGTGTTCTGAAGACCAAGAAAAATGCCAAGTATAACCCCAGGGTAGAGAAGAATTTATGAAGAAAATAGCCCCCTGGCAAAGCCGGCTTGTCTGCCCCAGACTCAGCAAATGAAGCCCAACTTAATTGCCTGCAGTCTTGGATAAACTTCTAGCTCTTTAGCCCTAGGAGAGGAAAAATTGCATAGACAACCTGCTTTCTCTCTTTGGCGTGCTGAGTCTCTGAGAAGTTATTTAACCTCTCTCAGCAGTGATTCCTCAGCTGTAAAAAATAGAATGACAATCTTTGCCCATTCAGGGCTGCAGGCAAGGCTGGACAGAGCAAAATCTATAACAAAGGCTTTCCAGACTCTGGCCTAGACAAATTCACAGAAATGCGGCATCAGGATGTTTGGGGTCTTCAAAGGTTTAGCCATGGGAAGAGTTTAGAGCAAACTTTCTACCAGCTCTCGGAACACTTGACAATGTTCTCACCTACTTACGATGGCAATGTAAAGTGAAACCCACTGGAAGTACACACTGTTTGTTGGCATTGGTGCTTCCTACCAATGCACCACAGCAAGGTCTGGCCACTACCTGAAACTGTTAGCAATATTATAAGGTAGGGGTTAAATGCCCTGATTCTGGGTGACAATAAGGGGACAACCCTCCATCCTTAAACTCAGATGGAGGAAAAGAGCAAAAGGGAGAGAAGAGGGGGAAAGGAACAGTTAGTTTCTCTAGGACAGGAGTTGGCAACGTAGGGCCTATGAGCCAAATCTGGTGTACTGAATGCTTGCCTTTGTTATGGCCGGTGAACTAAGAATTCTTTTAATATTTTAAGTATTTGGAAAAATATCTTCAGAAAAATACTGTTTGTGACCAGAGAAAACTACATGCAAGTAAAAACACTGCATCTATAAATAAAGTCATACTGACACACATCTCCAATCATTAGTTTACATCATATGTATGGCTGGATCAAACGAGGTCTCTGAGAAGGGCAAGTCTGGCTTTGGAAGATGGTGAGTTCTACTGTCTGTGCTGCATGGAAGATGGAATGAAGGGTAAGCAGGGAAGAGGGACAGTGGCTCTAAGCTGCCCACCGTTGGCCTTGGATGGTAGCAGGGTGAAGAGGCAGGGCAGAATTTGGAAAGGACAAAGGAGAAATGTGTGGCTTTATGGAAGAAGGTCAGACAAGAGCTAGGCAGATGCTAATAAGCACAGTGTGGAACATATAAACCCCAGCACTTGGGAGTGAGGTAAGTGGGTGAGCTGGTGCATGGGCTCTGTGCTCCCATGGCCCCACCTCAAGCAGTAGCAATGTTTTAGCTTCAACCACTGCTGCCAGCAATGGAGATATACACAGCGTGGTCAGGCAAGACTTTTGAGGAGAAAGCAAAAAGTGAGCATTACTGTGCATTTTTTTGATGTTTAAATGTTGGCAAAAAAAATAATAATAATCCATTGAAAGAGAAACAAAGAAATCAAATGTTTTTAAGCCACCAGTTTGTGTCTCTCAGCAAAGAAGCCCCATAAACTGGAACCTGTTGGGCATCCTCAGTCCCTCCCGAATTGCTTCCTTGAGCTCCTCCAATCTGAAGCCGGCCCCTCGTCTGGCTGCTGTAGCAGTGTCTAGCACAGCTGTGCTTCTGTCTGTGCAGGCTGCTTGAATGTTCTATGTTTAAATTGTCATAAACAAAGGTGAGAGGACCCAACAACTCAACCTTCACAAACACCAACTCACAAAAGTCAATTAGACAGTGGCTTTGTGTTATAAACATGGTAGAATAAAAGGGAAAATCTCTAGGGAATGATGGCTACTCTGCTGGCCTTTGAGAAGAACTCAGACAACCATAGAGGCTGAGGTGATTAGCCAGGCTGGAGTGAATGATTGCAGAGAGTAGTCCCATGACATTTGAGAGGCCAGCACTGGGTCACTGTTATTGGGCTATTGCTAAGTGTGAGCCAGGCTTGGGGCTGGTGGAAGTGGACTTTCTTCTGGAAGCCTGTGTTTCTTCTGCTCACTGGGTCTCTGTGTCTGGAGCCAGAACTCTGCCTGGGGATGTGCACTTGGCGGCCTCTCTGGTGGTCAACTAGAGCTGGAACAATACCCTCACTATGAGGAATTCACTGAGTACTGTTTTATTTCTGCTTAGAAGAACGTAGTTGCCTTCAAGCCAGCAAGCATCCGAGGATCACTTACTATGTTCCTAGCCTAGTGCTGAGGGCTGCTGTTCATGTGGGGGGAGGAGGAATCTCCTCAGAGGGGCGGAGAGATATATGAGCTTGTGGACAGTGAGACTAGCCTGAAGTGGGGAGTTGAGAAAGGTTTCCACCTGGAATGTGTTAAAAGGAATTGGGAGGATGCTAGAGATGGTATCTTCATCACAAATCCTAGCCTCTGAAAATGGCATCACTTAGCACCTCTGCATTGCTCCTGCCTGAGGCTCTTCCAAAGTGCCCTAGGCTGAACCATGCCAACTCTTGTGTTGTCTAATGATCCTTTAAGTGGGTAAGCAAAGGAGAAATTCACCAGCTGCTCTAAGTGTGCAGAGTCACAAAAACCTAAGACTCAGTAGAAATAATGTGACTGAGAATCAAAGAGTCAAATTAAGTATCAATGCAAAGAAATGCTAAAGAGATGTGAGTTAATAAGATAGAAGTCAGAGAGATGAAAGTTTATAAGATAAAAAATCATTTCTATTTTCTAGTACCTTTCTCAGCTGTTAATTGGGGCATCTTTCAAAATCTCACCCCAGCATTTCAACCTGCCTGTCTGGGAAACCTATCTTGAAGGTGATCCCAGCCTGGACTTGCTAGAGATGATTGTATGCAAATTTCCCTAACTCTGGTTTCATGGATATCACATTAGTGGATTGAGAATGACAATGGTGGGAATATTTACACCACAGTAATGGGTGAGTGCTGTAAATAAATCCCTTCTCATCACCAACCTGCTGCTGAATCCTTACCAGCACACAGCAAACAAATGGGCCTCAGAGGATACCCTGAGCTCTCTGGCTGAGGAATCACTCTCTCTAACAATGATCAACTGTTGTTGCTTGTATCAAAACCTCTCAGTGTTTAAAAAGTTATTACTGTTAGGTACAAACCCACACGATTGACTGAACTAGGCATTCTGACTTGAGTACAGGATTTATTAGGGACAGCAAGCAGGCTGGTTGTCTAGGACACCAAGACAGCAGTGAACAAGGCAAAGCACAGGACTTTTAAGGAGTGGGGAGGGGCTTGTGGGCTGGAACAGCCAAGTGAGAGCTAATCTTGGCAGGGCTACCTGGTCTGTGGGGGACTTTTGATGTTAACAAAAGAGAGTTTCTGTGGTTGCTTGCCCAGGTCAAGGCCAGGCAGACCTGTTCTGTGGTTTTCGGTTTGGCTCTGTGTAGAGTCAAGGCGAAGAGAGTTTGGGGGCAGGGTAGAGAAATAGAACATTGGGAAGGATGGGGAATCATTAAGAGGAATTTAAGTCTTATGGGCAGGGGTTCTTTAATAAAAAGCACTTTTCTAGAGAAAGTGTTTAGCCTATTTATTACATATATTTTCCTATTTTTCCCACTCTCATCTGAGAAACAGGATCAAAACAGGCACTACGTACTTGTGAAATTAGAAATACAGAATGTTAAATAATATACATTAGCTGATGAACAAGCAGACATCTCAGTATCCCAGGTGAGGTGGAACATGTAATAGATACCCAATGCTCCATCTCTTGCCAATCTGCAAAGCCAACACATCCAGTGCCAGGGAATGGTGGGCTGTCATTGTTTAGAGTTGTGTCCCTTCCTGGAAGCTGCCTTTGGGAGGGGAGGAACTTCCCATCTTCCAGGGGCAGCTCAGAGCAAATGAATGGCTAATGCAAAATGCCAGCATATTTTGTCTCAGCTTAGAGGTAAACCAGATATAGGGATCGATTGTGTATCATGTTCTTCTTACAAACTCACAGCAATATCAGCTCAAAAATGACCAGAGCACAGAAATGTGCCTGGTCAGCTAAAGAGGCACCCTGGTTCCTGAATCCCTTTAGGACTGGCTGATTCTTCAGCCAATGGCTCACTGTGGGCTAGCTTCAGCTCCTCTGTTCAACATAACCTTGCTTCCTTGCAAAGCTGTCTCTCAGGAGCATTCTCCAATGAATCATCTGCTTACAACTCCCTATCTCACCCTCTGTTTTCATGGGATCAAGTTGAAGACAGGTTTAAATCTTGGGTTTATCTGGCTCAATAATTTACCTGTTGAATGTCTCTCTCCCCATATCATTTCCTTAAATGTAGAGGTCCAGTTGAGACAGATTTGGCCCTGGAAAAAAGGTGAAGTAGGTGTGACCTGTTAACTACAAGATTCTGGACACATTCACGGAATGGTTCTCAAAGTTCTGCATGTGGACTTCACATAAGAACTCAATCAAGTTTTCAATCAGGTAGCTGAGACCTGAAGTAAGCCTGAACTGTGGGATCCTGGCACTACCTCTCCAGAGCATTACTGACACCTTATCTTGGTTGCAATGAATGTGAGAGGGAAGCTACCTTTTCAAGATGCTTTTAAACTCCCTTTGGATAAATCCTCAGAAGTGGTATACTGAGTCATGCAAATGGTCTATTTGTAATTTCATGAGGAATGTCCACACTGCTTTCCATAGCAACTGTAGCATTTT
>NDGN011439924.1:0-10666 GCA_002564285.1 Tympanoctomys barrerae
TGAGGTTGTTTCCCTTTATATCACTTGTTCTGATTAACACTCAAAATTCTGTTTAACTGCTCCTATCTGTCTGCAAACATAGACTGGAGCAGCTCAACTCTGATGAGAAGGATATTGAAAGTAAACTGTAATTAGCTTTCATTATTTTCTCTAGAAGATATGACATATTGGAGAGAGCTGATAAAAATCGTTAGACTATCAAGTGCCTCTAGTGGATGTAGGCCTCCAAACTGAGCAGTTGTCCACCTTCAATCTCCATTCTGAGATGAATGCTACTGTCATGACCTTCTTACAGATTTCTGATGCAGAGGAAGGGCATCCATATTCTTAGCATACAGTTAACATTTACGTACTTTGAATCTGGCTTCACTGGGGGTTGCATGGCGATTTATAATTGTTTGCTTCAGTTGAAATGCTTTCCTGCATTGCAGCACGTTTTGTGTCTAAATTTGTCTTCTTATTTAGTTGCATAAAAATACCTTGTGTTGAACCAGCCAGATAGCACAGCAGATTAAAGCACCTGCTTAGGCAGATGCAGTGGCCAGGGTTCGATCCCTGGCATGCCATGCTGGCCCTGATCCTTGGGTGTGCTGAAACGGCAATTGAGACTGGACGTGGTGGTGCGTGCCTATAATCCCAGTGCTTGGGAGGCTGAAAAACAGGAGAATCACTATGAGTTTGATTTACATAGTGAGACCCTCTAGATCCTGTACTGAATAAAAAAAAAAATACTGTGTGTCTCATTTTCCAAAGTGGGATGAACTATTATTTGGCCCACATTCCACACTCAGGAAAGGCTTATAATCTGATGTATAATTTCAGACTATTGATATCATCATATCTCAGTGAATTTACAGATACTGAGAGGTATAGGCACAGGATTCAGGGAGGGTGGTGCTCATTTTAGCATTGTACTTTTATGACTTTATACTGGACTACCCTTCTCTTAATATGTTTGAACTGAACTTTTAAAACTATCACCTGTAAATGAATAACGAATAAAGCAATTATACCACATGTGTGTTAAAATTAACAAGAACATATATAC
Source organism: Tympanoctomys barrerae (assembly GCA_002564285.1). Lineage (NCBI taxonomy): Eukaryota > Metazoa > Chordata > Mammalia > Rodentia > Octodontidae > Tympanoctomys > Tympanoctomys barrerae. Next base: position 1,049 of record NDGN011439924.1, read on the forward strand.
TAGTTTTGTAAATATAAAACTACATGGTAATTCAGCTAAAGCAATCTTGGCATTTCTTTTAATTTTATTAATCAAAAATGTCAAAATAACAGGTGTCTTGTGCTTCTCTTGATGCCAGCAGACTTGTCCATTCCTTCTAACCAACTGGAGTGAGGGCAGGGATGTGAGCTCAGAGCAAACTCTACGAGGACTATGGGGAAGACGCCGTGAACATCAGAAAGGAGAGGATCCAGGGAAAGCAGATGAAGATCTAGTTGAGAATTTTAAAGTAAGAAAGAAAGTCAGTGGTCAAGAGAGTGACTGCGAAACTCAAAGTTAAGTATTTGTCCGTGATACAGTGGTCATCTGCTTCCCATATGATGGCAGCTTAGCTTGCTCTTTACCTGGAACTGAGGTATTTGTACCTCCATGTGAGGGCCTACTTTTAAGGGAAAGTGTTGCTCCTTTGAGGTAACAGGGAAATATCAAAAAGGGATGTGATAAAAAAAAAAAAAGCAATGTCATCCTGTAGGGGAGGGCGGGAAAGGAGTACAAGTCCTTATGAGGTTCAATCCGTGCTCACTTAATAGTGATGCCTGACACTTCCAGAAGTACCATGTTCCCTATTAATGTCCCTGGCACTTTTGTAAATGCTAAGGTGGGGGAAAGGCAGGGAGAGTGTAGGGATGGTAGTAGGGGGTCACTGAACAAAACAGGCAAGATTATTGTCCTCATAGAAGTGACTGGAAGTAGGATAAAACGTAAAATCAAGCCGGATGTAGTGACACATGGCTGTAATCTCAGCACTCTGAGAGGCTGAGGCAGGAGGAACCAAAGTTTAAGCTCTGCCCTAGCAATTGTGACTTTGTGAGATCCCTTCTCAAAGATAAAAATTAAAATATATATTATATATTTTAATAATATATAATATTATATATTATACCCTCCCCCTGCCCTATCTATCATCTATCTATCTATCTATCTATCTATCTATCTATATCTATCACCTATCATCTATCTATCTATATCTGGGAAAAAAGTCATGAATCCTGTGACACATAAACTGCTTCTCAATATTTCTTTCTGTTAATTCAGCTTCATCACCTACAGTTCTGAGACACTTTGTAACATAAGATGACTTTAAAGGCAAACAAACAATTTCCTTCTCTGACATCTCCTGACAGTACAGTGTAAAGCAGAATACAACCTAAAGTCTTTGTGGCTCTACTGTTGACTGTTAGGCTCCCAAACAGGTTTAAGGTCATTTGTTCAAAAACCTGAAACTTGAAAGAGAAAATGTTTGGAAATTTGCCTGAAGAAAATCTCTGTCGAGTTTTGCCACTGGAGGGCACCAGTTAACAATATTCCAAGAAAACTACTCCTCTTGTTGGGGGTTTTTTTTTTTTTTTTTTTTTTTTTTCAATTTTTTTTTTCTTAGAACTTGATGGAGGACCCGAAATAGAGTCCTGTTTTGCAGATTAAATTGGAGCTGGTTTATCCTTCCATAATTCAGAATTTCAAAGACCAATTTCTTAGAATAATTGGAAATCACAACATTTCATATTCATTTTTGGAGTCAATATTTTTAGCCCAGTTCTCATTAACTGAGGGTGGTTGCTCTCAAAGGATGTGCCAAGGGAATATTTACCCACACTCACTCAGCAATTATCATTTATCATAAGAGTAGATCTGCATGGGCTGGTGACTTAAAATGTTGAGCTTAGTAGCACTTAAAGAATGACCAAGTGCAATATAAGTAAGTTTTTTTCAGAAATGCAATTTTAAGTTTGATGGAAAATACTTTGAGAGATCTTGAAGTGAATATTTGGATTTTGGTTGGTTATTTTTTTTCTCTTCATTTTCAGCAACTTCTTGGATCACTCATGTATATACATGTTCTTGTTAGAGTAATAAAATCATCCCCCCTGCCTCTGCAGAGACAGAAAAACCCGTGATTTTCTTTTACTGTCAAATACTACTAAGGCCAACCTGATTGACCTAAGGAAAAACAGTAGATATGGGGAAAGTCTTCATGAATCCTTCTTGGAACAAGAGAGATGTGTTCTCTCGAGCCTGTCTGTTGTGGAGTGCCTCACCTTTGAAATTCCACTTCTGGAGTTCAAGTTCTGCAATTTTTTTTTTTTTTCTTATTTTGCTCTGCACCTCATATCGTTTCTTAGGTGGCTCTCTGTACACTTGTACAGTAATTCTCACCATGCGGGTGTGTCTGTTTACCAGTATTTGGGGCACTTACTCGTTTTCAGTACTCGCTCTACTTTGAGCCATTACGGCTGTGCACTGAGACCATTTCCTTCTCAGGAATTTGCCAACATTGGGACTGGACCAGGCAAAGGTGTCTGAAAATGAGAGGTGTGGATTTGGGTGTTGGGTGGCAAAGAGAGCCCACACCCTCATTAATAAACTTAGGCACCTTCTTCATTGTAGCTACATCAAGTCTCGCTGTATACTCTATGGGTTATTAGTAAATTCAAGAAATAGTTTATTGAGAATTTCAGTTTTGGGTGCTGATGCTGTAGCTTATTGTTTCTTTCTTGAGGAAGGGTGTCTTAGGAGATGGATGCTCCATTTTTGGTTTACATGATCATTCCAAGATACTAATCTAAAAACAACAATCTCAATTTCTGTAGCACTAATTCTAATCCTTTCAGTAGGCCTGACTTACAACTGACTCCAAAAAAGATTAGAATTAGCCTCTAGTGTGTGTTGGTCATGTTGATTATTGACACTTTTCTTCTTTTTTCAAGCTTACTGTTTTACTAGATACATTTTTTCTTTCAAAATATCTTTTTATCAACTCACCTAAATGATTTTAGGCAGAAATGATTATCTGTAGAAGGGATATAGTGGTCCCTCCAGGAATATGGTCTTGCTGAACAACCCTCAGCATTATCGATGTTTGTGGAGAGACTGGGTCACCACTTGGTTTCTCATAGGAGGGTTCGTGTGCTCCTGGGGGCACAGAAGTCCTGCTAGAATGGGCAAGGGAACCACTTGCTTAGTATTTCATTATTGTATTTTCATACATGTTTATATTATGTCCACCTAATAAATTTATAAATTATTTGAATTCAAGGACTTAAACAAAACATGACTAAACAAAACAAAACAAAATAAAACATGACTGCTAAAAAAGGTGGAGAAAAAAAAGTGAGGGATAAATAAAAGCTCAATTGTTATGTCTTGCTATATAGAAGGATATGTCACCAGCTATGAAGTCTTTTCAAAGGAATTGGTCTTGAGTGTCATGAAGACTTTAGATCTAACTACAACTTAAGGGAATGAGGAAAGAAAGAGGCAAATGTATTGACACTGCTTGAATACAATCAGCAAAGTCCAGACTGTGAGATGTCCTATCACAGATGCTAACAAACTATGACCTAATCCTTGACCATTTTGTATAGCTATCTGCCTTTAAATAGCTTGATAGGTTTACAGTTCTAGAGGCTTAAAAATGTATATGCGATGCAGACGCTTGCTCCACATAACAAATAACCCATAAAAATTACAGATCAAGATTGAAAGAGACAAACTCACAAGTCGCCTCTAAAGTGAAAGGATTTTACTTGGATTCTGATGCAAATTAACCAATCATAAACAGAAAACCATTAAGAACATATGGCTTAATTGGTAATATTTAATAATAGAGAAATATACACCAATATTCTGTCAGATACATAAACACATATATTATCATATGTATCTTTTTTTTTTTCTTTTTGTGGAACTGGGGATTGAACTCAGGCCCTTGGGCTTGCCAGGGAAGCACTTATTCCACCGAGTCATCCCCCTGGCCCTGCATCTTTTAAATTTTAAACTTTTAAAATATTTTTTGTAGCACTATGGATTGAGGTCAAAGATGCATACATGCTAAGTGAGAACTCTACCAAGCTACTTCTCTAGTCCTTAGTGGCAATATTTTTGAATCTGATAATGGTTAGTGTTATTTTAACAACCTAAAAGCATCCTTGTCATATATATATATTTAAGTGATTTATTGATGATGCCAGTTACTATGTCTCTCTGAAAATAAGACCTAGCTGGAAAGTAATCAACTTTGAAAACTAGAGATCAAAAATGCCAGCCCCAAACTTTGCTTTACCTGTCTTCTGTTTAGAGCATCCTCTGAGCAAGATGACAGTGATGGCAGGACGAGGAAGGATAGGGTGATTGGGGCTGGCAGTTTTGATCTCTAGTTTTCAAGGCTGATTATTTTCTAGCTAGGTCTTGTTTTGGAAGAAACAAGGAATTGGGATTTTCTCCATAATTATAAGGGGAAGTGGAAGAGGGTTGTGTTATGAAGGGAATAAGATTGTCCTTGAGTTAGCACTTACTGTAACTGACTGACTTTTTAACAAGGTTTATTGGTCTCTTCTATGTTTGAGTGTTTGTAATTCTATAATAGAAAGTTAAAGAGCAATGAGAACACATTTTGGAGTTTTTTTCTAGGGTTGATTTTAGCCAAAAGATCATTATCACAGTACTTAACACTTCTGATATCAAGTCCATTATCTGTAAGAGATTAAAATAATACTTACTTCCTAGTGTGATTGGGAAAAGTATGAGTTAATACATAAAGTTTAATTAATGCCTTGAACACAATGAGGTATCCAATTATTGTAAGTAATACTGCTGCTTCTGGTACCTCCTGCTGTGTGTCACGTGTCACTGTTAATGAGATGGTAATGGAAGACAAGGGACCACAGCACTCATGCTGAGGGGGCAGCAGCAGGGAAGGTGGGCCCTCCATGACCCCCAGTAGCCTGTAGGTTGTAGTGGCCACTCTAGGATGTGCAGAGTCAGATAGTGAAAGGAGTGACCATGGACAGGTTGTCCAGCTAGGCCCTGAATTTTTCAAACAGGAATGAGAACAGGATTTTCCAAGTGTGTAAAGATTGGAAGGCCAGAGGACAAGAAGCACAATCCAACACTTACACCAATCCTGAGAGACACTTGTTAAAATCATCTTGAGAATAATTTTCTGCCACCAATGAGAGGTATTTTAGTAAATACATTAGCACAATATTAAAGAGAAAACCAACTTTAAAAGTAACAATTTGTCAAATCTTCTATGAATATCATCAGTTTAAGGAAGAAACCTACCACAATCATTTAGAGTAAGCTTATCCATAGTACCTGTCTTTGATGAGATCAAGAGCTTGATTCAGAATGAAAAGCCACACACAGCTTCTTTCACTCAAGAAAATCTTGCTATTGAGGAAGTCATCAGAAGTAAGCCATATGCCTTCTGACATAGTGGCACAAACTCCTTATGGATGACACAGTCATGTAACTGGGTTAGAGTCTACATTTTTGAGTGCAGCTAAGTTAGAGCTGCCCCCTACCCCTGACCTGCCAGAGTCATTTGGCACTATTTGGAAACATTTTTGGTTAGGACAAGTGAAAGAGTTTGTGTGGGTGCTCCTGGCACCCAGTGAGTAGAAGCTACAGGTGTTGCTAAACATCCTTCACAGTGTTCCTCACCACAAGGACCTATCCAGCTCAGGATAGGACGGCAATGCTCAAGTTGAGACATTTTCATTTCAAACAGGTGTTTGAAGTTGTACAGAATCAACCTCTAGTTCTGACACTTGCTACCAGTGTGGCATGGAGCAGAAAGATGTTTACCTTTCTGTCAGCACTGGTATCCCCTCCTACGGGCTCCAGGCTGCAGGGTTGTTGGCAGAAGAGAGCAAGCACAGACAGAACTTTTAACAGAGACCCAGAGAAAAGCAGTTGCTCAGCATGGAACTCCTGCTAGGACTACACTTTATAGATGAAATCCTTCACTTGGTGATCCATGAATTGGGACCCAAGGACTCAATAAGTTAAAAGCCAAGGCATTTTTTTTTTTGCTTGTTTATGTCTTACTATAGCTGTCTGTCTTTCTCCCCAGCACCCTTCCATTAAAATTGGCAGTGGGTTTTTGTATTTTGAGGACCTAAAATGAAAATGGATTGCATTTATTGGTGAAGATAAATGCAAAACAAACCAAATCCTAACTTTGGTTATTAGTAAGCAGAACAAACCTTATTGTAAGACAGACCGTTCCGAAGATAGACTTCAGAAATTAATTTCAAATTACTCTTTTATCCCTTAGGATGAAGTATGATACTAGCCCAGGAGCCTGATGGTTTACAAGTTAGGATACCCACTGTGTCTTCTTTTTTCCTTTGATGATTTCATGACTCTCCCACATACAACATAATGGATTCTTGAGTGCCCTGAAGTTTGAATCTGTATTTATTTATTTATTTATTTTTATAGCTTGAGTGAAACCCTTCAGGCAGAGCCTTGAAGATGTGGTTCTTAAATAAAACATTTTTCTACTGTGCTAATAATTCACACATGCTTCACATTTCTCTTCTGTACTGAAGGTCAGTGGGATAGTCCGTTTTTCTTAATTCTAACTTGCCTGTTTTTCTCAGGCTTCCAACAGCTCTTTAAGGAGGCTCAGCATGGTTTATTTCAGTTGCTGGCATTTAGGGTTGTGGAGGTGGGGGGGAACTTTCTTATTCTTTCCCCATTACTCTATTAACAATAGCCTTTTAATGACTTGAAGACTCCTTGTCAGCACCTAACATGAAATATGGCATTATAAACACACACAGGAGACATAATTCAAACTAGAGAAGCAATAACACACTTTCATGCCATTTTTAAAGTTTGAGTAGAGTGTATTTTATTGAATGCTCATATACTTGTTCCCTCTGGAGAAGCTATCTATTTGGTGAACTCCTAAATCTCTATGGAGTTGACATTCTTCCTTTAAAAATTGGATGTTTGTATTTTTGAGTCAGGTAAGAAGATTACAATGTCCAAAGTAAAAATGTCACAAATGTTAAGTGTGAGGCATTGGTCATCTTTGCCTTGGTTGTACAAATTCCTGTGACACACAACTGAAGGACAAGCAGCTTTGGCTCATGTTTTCAGCTCATGAAATCAGGCTCCACAGCATAAACTTCACAGTGTGGCAGCATGAGAAGGCAAAGCTGCCCACTGCATGGCAATCAGGGAGCAAAGCATGGAGGAGCAGCAGCAGCGGCAGCCATGCAACCAACGACACAGCCTCCGTGATCATCTCTGCCAAATGGGACATGCCTGCCAATAGCACATTCAGCACTAATCTGCTGATGAATGCATCATTGTTAGGATTCAGTCATCTGCCTTGGAGTTTCTTAATCCAGCCAAGTTGACCATGAAGATTAACTAGCACAGTGAGCTCATGGCCTCTCTTATGTATATATGGTCATCTGGGTCACTGGACTGGCATTTATTTAAATTTGTTGTTGTAAGTATAGTGGTTGATACATTGTGTTGACTTGAGAAGTTTAGAAATTGAATGAAGTGACTCATCAGAGAGTCAGGGTTCTTACTTTGTAAACATCCTCATCCTGTAGAAGAGGAGGGCATGGACATTATATAGTTCTACACTCCCTCCCTGGGGTGTAGAGACCCCATCTTAGGGCATGGAGGATCTGCTCTAGAGTGACGCAGCACAAAAACGATGTAAGAGGGAACTGAGGAAGCTTAAATGGCATCACTTCCTCTGAGGAGCTCTGGTCTTCACAGTTAGTGTGGAAGACAGGGAGAGAGGCCTCCTGGAAGCCACAGCTGCTCTCTTCCCTTGCTCTTTTCTGTCTTCTACAACCATGAACTGTTGCCCTCTGCCACATGCCTCTCTGTCTTGGAACCAGGGGAGTATGGACTAAAACCTCCACTAACTGTGAGCTAAATAAACCTTTTCTTTCTTAATTTTGGGTGTCGGGTATTTTATCCCAGCATTGAGTGAAAAGTAATGAGACAATAAGACTTTCAGACAATATAATGTATCAGTTTGAAATACTTAATTAAAATGCAAAAATTATGTTTAAATGAGTAACTAAGCGAGCTTTAAAATTTTTAAACTTAGAAAACACAGCATATAAAATTATGCAAATATGATATAAAGCTTAGAATATGTATTTCTTTTTTTAAAAATGATGGCCTAATATGCATGCGGCCCTGGATTTGGATAGAAGAGTGAAAAGGAGAAAAAGGTGAGAAAGAGAAAGATGAGGATAAGAAAGAAGAAAAAGAAGAGAAAAATATGATATTGGCAGTTGCCTTTGTTTTCTTTTGATATAATCAAATACCTGAGATTATAGGCCTAGTAATTTACAAAGATTAGAAAACTTATTTGGCTTGTGGTTCTGTAATCAGGGAAGTCCAAGAGCATGATGCTAATGTCCAGTGAGGGCCTCCTTGCTGCATGGACTAGGCCTCCAGTCCATCACATGAGAACACAGCAAGAATTCTGGCTCTGGCCTTTCTTCCTTTTCCTGTACACCCACTAATGCCTTCATGGAGGTACTAGCTTCATGGCTTTATCTAATTGCAACCTGAAGATCTCATCTCAAAATACCACTAACATGTAAATTTGGGGATCAAGTTTTCTTTTTCTTTTTTTGTATTTTAGGGAATGGACTACAGAGTGTTCAGGGTCTCACTACTAGATTGGACTCCTAGTGATCTACCTGTTTACAGCCTCCCAAGAGCTTGAATTTCAGGTGTACACCACCATGCCCAGTCTCAATTGCCATCTCAGCATGACCTGGGGGCAGGGCCAGCAAGCAAGGGGATTAAGATTTCAACACAGAAACTTCTGGAGGACATTGTCTAATCAGAGCAGTGGTTCTGGATGAATGTGACTGCTCATGTTTTATCTAGAGCTTGGTTTACTCTTTCTCTATCAAGCTTTGCAAGCATGCTGTCATTTCTCCCTGTAACCACTGTGTCAGAGGCTCAGCAAGAGTTGGCCTCCTATCTTGTCACCAAGACCTGTGTGCCTTCAGCTTCTGTGACTGTGAAATGATTGTGTGTGACATGACACATACCAATAGAGAACCCCATTTTGACCTTGTTATGGTTTGTGTCTTGTTCCCCCAAAGCCTCATGCAATCATGGGGCAGGGACTAAGAGAGTTTGTGATTAACTCAATATCCACTGGGATTATGGCTGATCCAAGGCTGGGATTATGGATCTTGGTACTGCTGGGATTATGGCTGTGTGTACTTCCCCCAGCCTGGGGCAGACAGCTTGAATGCAATTTAAGAGAGACAGACTCTCTGTAGCCATTGTTGCCTGTTGCCATTTTGTTGCTGCTATTCCTCCCTTGACTCCTCTTGCTCTTTGCCACCATCATGAATTGATGCTCCTGCCCTGAGCCCCTCTGTCTTGGAGCTGGCCAAGTATGGACTGAAACCTCCAGTAACTGTGAGCTNAATAAACCTTTCCTTCCTTCATTTTGGGTGTTGGGTATTTGTCACAGCAATGAGAGAAGAGTAAATGAGACAGACCTTGACTCAAAGTTACATTTTCCATGCAGTTTTATCATGAAAAATGTTAAAACTGAACTCTATTTGTGGCTTGTTTTTCAATTGAATCAGAATTTGGAAAGGAGTAGTGATGAACACTTAGGTTTCCTACAAATAGCAATATCTTTATAAAAATAGCACAGTTGATTTTGTTTTATTTTATTTTGAAGAGTAAAAACAAAAGCAAAAAGGGACCAGCCAAATAGCTCAGTGGATTAAAGTGCCTGTAAGCAGCCATAGGAGCTGGGAGTTCAATCCCCTAACA
>NDGN011439938.1:0-12763 GCA_002564285.1 Tympanoctomys barrerae
AGCCAGCCCCGCCCCCTGGTGGGCTGAGCTGGCCACACACACACACACACACACAAATAAATGAATTTTAAAAAGTAAAAAATAAAAAATAAAATACGTGTTGGGGCTGGGGAGATGACTCAGTAGAATAAGCGCTTCCCTGGCAAGCGCAAGGGCTTGAGTTCAATCCCTGGTTCTGCAAAATAATAAAATAATAAAATACGTGTTGCTGGCCAAGTAGCTCAGCAGTTTAAAGTGCCTGCTTAGGCAGACACAGGGACTGGGGTTCAGTCCCCAGCTTGCCTGCTGGCCCTACCCCTGGAGCTGGCTGAGAGGGCAACTGAGACTAGGCGTGGTGGTGTGCACCTGTAATCCCAGCACTTGGGAGGCTGAAAACAGGAGGATCACCACGACTCCAACCTATGTAATGAGACCATGTAGACCCTGGACTAAACACATAAAATAAAATGAAATGAAATAAAATAAAATAAGTGTTTTATCATGTGTGATTTTTACTTATATGCTGAATACATAGTTTATTTTTAAATTAAGCCTTCTTTTTGACACTTATTAATGAATATAACTTTGTTTCTATGGTTTATATTTTTAGCTTCTTCTGGAGTCTCTAGCATAGTAGGTAACCTGAAAAATTTATTACCATGCTTTTTTTATAATTTGCTATAAATCTGGGTTCCCAGTTTTAGCTAACTTAATTTATCAGAGATTAACTGCCTTCCTTCCTTAATTATCTTGTGAGAAATGTAAATCATGCCAAAGTGTAAACACTTTCAATAGGTGTTTCCCACCTCATCAAAGTGACTGATCCCATCAAGGTCAGTTTTGAAATGTCCCAGGGCTTTCCTCCTAGGCAAGTCTTGCTAGTTATTTGCTACTGTTTCTCTCTTGCTCATGGTCCCCAAATCTATCTCTAAGATAGACTTAATACAGTTTTATCGATATGTCTGAGTGAAATGCTGCCTAAGACCGGCTCCAGAGAAAAATCATATCAGAAGGAACAATCTATTTTTTGAGGATCATGGTATTTCTGAACTGGGCACTCTGTACTTTTCATCCCCAAGGACTGAAAATGTCACATTTTCACTCTGACATTTCCAACAGCAGCAATGGTAAGCCAAGACTGCTCCGTTATATCCCAAGGTGAAGATACTGTGCTATGAAAACTGGAGTAGAGAAGAAACTGACAGTTGTCTGACGTTAACAGAAGGGCATTTGTAGGTGTGAAAGGGGAAGGAAAGATGGAGAAGATACTCATGGGAAAACACCTCAATTCACACAAGAAGAACAATAGTTGGAAATGATATTATACATCACAACTTAGGTAGACACCATTTCATGTCATTAAAGAATACTTTCTTGTGCACTCTATTGGTAAAGGCTAAGAATATTGTGTCCCATCTAAAATAAACAGTACAAGTACTATAGGATCTCAACATTTACTACCATGTGTGCATGTGTGTTTTACTAATGTGCCATAGAATCATATGCGTTGTTAATGCAACACCATCCTTTCCTTTACATTTTTACAGGATAGAAATAGGTTTTATATTGCCTTATCTTCATAAAATTAACTAGACATACAAATTGCATTTACAATTTGGGTTAAATTATTCATTCACTTCAGTCACTCATTTCATTGCATATATCCATTGAAATATTTTATTCTTTTGTTATTCTTTTAGCATCTATTCATGTCTGTATTAACAATTGACCAAAAAAAAAGTAGCAACATAGTTCATTTTAGTAAGTATTTCTTTTTCTAATACATTCCTTCATGCTGTCCATGGCTTACACTTGGAGCAGCAAAACCTCACTGGCCTTCTGTCTTCCAAAAGAGTCTTTGGTAATGAGATATGACACACACTGAACATTAAGTAATTAAGAGGAGCTTCCATTTATGTGGAGCGAGTGGAGCTTGGGGTATGTTCAACACTCTTTGTATTAGGTATAGAATGGTTCTTCCATTCCACTTTCTAGCACAAGGTAGACTTTTTCAACTAGAGATGCTATACTCAGGCACTTCTTCAGGACATAGATCCAGTAGAGAGATCACAGTAGCCCCAAAACACACTTCTGCAAGGCTCAACTGCTGCCTGGGACCCAATAATTAATAGGCAGGAATTAAGAATTGTTCATGATTGGTGAGAATTTTTCTAATGTCATGAACTCTGCTGCCCAGACCATGAGGGACATGCAATCCAAGTGGCCCCAAGGAAACCATGTATGACCAGGCTTAAAGGTTGATCCCAGTGGCTTAAAGAAGGAAACAAATTGTAAAATAAACTCCATAGAGCTCAACACTATTGTTGATACACATATGCAATGATTGTTTTAGAGCACACATCAAACACCATATTCTTTTTCTTCTTTTTGTTTCTTCATAAAGCTCTAGTTTGAAGAAAAACTTCTATATAACTATATGTGTATCCCAAGAGAAAGCAATCCTACAGGTGTTTAAGAGTCACATTTTGTAGTTAGGGAACCTACATACTGGAGTTCAAATCAGGTCAAGCACTTCTTACAGTTTTTTTTTTAAATAAATTTTGTATCAGTACACATTTGCAGTGTGGTCTGTATTCCTTGTGGGTAACTCACATAGGTACACAGCACAGCCTGATTCTCTTTGTCATCCCTCTTCCTGCTCCTCCTTCCCATTCCCACTCTCTTTATCCCCTTGCTATTTGAGAAAGATCTCCACATTTGCAGTTGTCTGTGTTTTACTTTGCTCTTTATTTATAATTTGTGTTTCTCACCTTAGATGAACTGTGTGACATTTAACCCGTGTGTCTGATGCGTTACACGTAGCATTATGGGCTCAGGGTGCATTCATTTCTTCTTACAAATGACTCAAATTGATCTTTATTTATGGCAGAGCAGTGCCAAGTTGTGTACAAATACCTTGTTTTTAGCCAGTCACCTATTGATGGGCACGTAAACTGTTTCCAAGAATGAACTATTGTGAATCGCAGCATTTATTTTTATGGTAAAAGGTTTATTGCAAAGAAACATCTGTTTATCCGTAAGCTATACCTGTCTATGATTTTTTTTTCACACTTCAGTGGTACAGTGGAGTAGTACAAGAGAAACTGTATGCTCCACAACATTGAAAGCATGTTGTCTGTTCTTTACAGGAAAAATAAAGTGGATGCCCCTGTTCAACATGATTGTAAAGACTTAGATTAAGGATTATTCTGTGTAAAAATTCCGCATCACCAGGGCTATTACTTCATGATGCAAACAAGATAAAATATCTTAAGTAATGTTGTGTATATGCATACATACATACTACAGCAGGGAACTAGGGAAGAGATAGACATTCTAGTATAAATAAGAATTTATAGATTTTTTCCTCTTTCTGCAAATAAAAGATACACTTTGAATGAATTATCAAAACATAAAAGAGAAGATGCAGGGGACATGTCAGAAGAAGACTTTTACATTGAATATGTTATCCCCAAATTTAAAGACATAATCCAGAAATGGGCATGCAAGAGGAACACAATAACAATAGTGCTGGCTAAATGCCAAGGGATTGTGCAATTGCACCGATCAATTAAATACAGAAATGAAGACAAAGAGCCAACCTATACAAAGCACAAACCCTTGGATAAAATTCAAGGTTAATAAATTTAGCACAGGAAATAAAAGCCAAATTCTCTATGCCCTCTTCCAGACTCTTTTCCTTTCAGCCACCTTCCCAACACCTCAAAAGTGGTCCTGACTCATGTTGTAAAGTGTCTGGGAACAAATACAGGAAGGGAGAAACAAACAACAAGAGAACCAGAAACATAATTGCGGTGCCTGCGATCCAGCGGGAGCATGAATGAGGATTGTATCCCTTCTGCCATAATGTGATTGTTCATGTCCTTCAGAGTATCCTGAAAACATAAGCAAGGAAAACCCATGCCAAGGCAGGTGGAGGCTCTCGCAAGGTCAGAAAAAGCAGCGTTGCTTTGTGGACATTTGACTGGTCAACATGATCAAGAAGTAAGCATTTTGGATGCTGTGTAGTTATTGTGGGGGATCTGATGAGTGGCGCAACAGCACTCCATCAGTTTTATTCTGTGTGACCGGTGTTGTCCTTGTGCTAGTTCATGTTACAGAATAGTGTCATGGCAATTATATCTAAAAAAGTATGCATTCTCTAAATTCCTAATGGTTCACACTTGTCCCTCAGGTCTCTGCTGCCTTATCTGACATTTTAACTCTTCATTTATCATCACTGGTCTGACCAAATTTGGTTACACCCTGGTGTTAATCTCCATGTATTAACTCTACTTGTTTCAATATAGAATGTAATCCCTTTATGATAATTCTACCAGATTATAAATTTTCTTAGCTCCTACTTGACCCATTGAGCTATGCTATTACTCTGACACTATACCCTATGTTTCCAGAATTCTCTAAATTTAAGTCAGTTTATGTGACACATAGAGAGCCATGACAAAGGGAATTTGCTTGAAAAATAATTTTTAAAAATCTTATAAATTAAGTTCTTGGTTAGAAACCACAGAGGCTGATTATGCTAATGCAAGGAGAAAATGTATTGCTGGGTGCTATAGCTTGGAGAATAAGTTGGCAGCAATAATAGTCAAGAAAGACTGGTATTACTCAAGATGGAAAGAAGCAGCGGCGAGATCAAACCATCCTTACTAGTGTCTTCTTTTGGAGGCAATGGGACACCCTTAATACCACCACTAAAGCCTGAGCCAACCACATCTAGGTTCCTGGGTCCGATGTCTTTCCCACACCCCTAACAATTCTCACAGCCACTGTTGCCCTTGTCTTTGGCACCATGACTAGTGCTTGCCCACTTCAGAGTAAAGTAAGTGCCCCTTGCAGATGGAAATTCCAGAGTGGCTGCAGCACGTCAATCTGGTGCTTTGATTCTCAAAAACCATGAAGATAGTGATTTCAAAGCAGTTCTGGGCACCTGCATTTTACCCACATTCAGACTCTGAAAAGGAGGAGAGGTCTTCAGGAAGGTAGCTCCATTTCTTTTCCCCCCACCATGGCAAGCATCCAAGTTGGAGTTGTCTTAGCTATGATAACACCTAAAGATAACCACATCCTAATTCCTGAATACTAGGAATATGCTGCATACATGATAATACTTAGTGAATAGGAAGAAAGGTGGTAAGTAAAAGGAAGATTGCTAATCATATTGTCTGCATATAGACTGTTCTAGATTCTCTAGGCCAATTTTATATAATCACAAAGGGGCAGTAGAAGGGAAGGTCATTAAACTTATGAAATAGTCTGAAAGCCTGCATGGACAATCATCAGAATTATCTGTGGAGACACAATTCCAGGTGGAAATAGGCAAATGTTTAAGAAGTTTTGCTATATATATATTGATTCAGAACTTCCGAGGGTGGGGAGTGTCTAGCAAAATGCACTATTTTTAAATGGTATATAAGGAGATTAGTTTTTGTGCCGTGTTTAAAAAGTTATGATGAAAATAGAATGCCACCAGTTACTCCTTCTATACCATTCCCATCTACCTTTTGAAAAGAATACATAATTTTCCACAAATTTGGCAGACTTAAACAAAGATAACATGGAGAAGATGGTTTAGGATATTTTACATATGAATTCTCCTTGTCTGGTTCGTGAAGGAACTTCCGTGACGGGCTGCACAAACGGTATTATTTCCATGAAGTAAAGGGGAAGGGTAAGCCCGTCTGCTGTAGCTTATACTTAGATGTCCTGTCAAAGTCTCATGTGATTACGGATGGGACCTTTCAGGGATGATTGGGATCTAGAATGTGTGCATGTGGATTACGAGTGTAGGACAGCTAGGTTGGCTTAGTACCGTTCTTGGTGGGGATAGTGGAGGTTCCACCCTGAGTGAGGGAGACACCAGTCAGTGGGATTGTAGTTTAGATGGTAAATAGAAGGGCATAAGGAAGACAGGCTTAGCTGCCTCCAGCCTGCTCTGCTGTGGACTGGGTCTTTTCTGCAATGCCCCTCTGACATGCCACCCAGCCTTAGAGCCAGCCAAATATGGACTGAAATCTCTCAACCTGAGAGATGAAATAAACATCTTTCCTTTAACTTGTGGTTGTCAGGTAACTAAACAGCCTCGTTGTTTGGTGTAGCATTCAGAAGGTCTATGAAACAGTCTTTGAGGACAGAAATGGGCACTGAGGAAAGCAGCAAAACTCACTGGAATATATGGTCTCATCTGCCAGGAAAAAATTGAGATAGCCATCATATTTCTGTGTGAATTGCCTTGAAACATATTTACCTTGGGATAACTTCATTAAACTTTGCATTTGTGGATATATAATTCATATGTCGTGCGAAACTGCCCTTGTAGAGCTTGGAAGGAACTGGAAGTATTAACTTCTGCATCTGTAAAGAATGGGAATGAGATCTTATTGATTTCTGACTATGAAACACTTTAGAAAACCACCTGGAATACGGTATGCATAGCAAAAGACAATTCAATAAATGAGTATAGGAAAGAAGAAATTCCACACAGACAACAACATGCACTTGTAGAATGCTACAGTTTTGGAAGAGTTTGAGGGAGTGAATCATGGCTATTTCTTTGTCCAACAGTACAGGCTTAGACAAGTCCTACATATAGGTTGTGTTGTATAACATAAATCTAACATCAGATCATGCAGATAAATCCATTGTTTCATCACTTTTACTGAAAGATTTTCCCTGGAGATCCTATAAGAATAATATCCATTTCTTCCTCCCCAAGTCTTCAGAGATGCTCAAGATGGTGCAGGAAGAAATTTCCAGAGGAAGTGATTGAGTAATTGTGAGCCTCAGATTGCTTTCAGAAGGCTTTCTAGAATACATAGCTCTCTATATGGGGAACAGTAGCACATCCTTGTTTGAGTTCAGGAGTTACACTGAAGAAAGTAGCTCATTTTTAGAGTTTCAAGCTCTTTTTTACGGTTGCTTATAAACCTATTCATTACCTCTCTGGACAGTCATTCACAAGGTTCAGATTCCAAGCTGGGAAATAGAATGTATTTTTCCAGGAGTAGCTGGTTTCTTGGTAACATCGCTGGCAGGGGCACAGTATCCTTTGGAATTGCCTCCTCCTCTGATTTGTGTTTTTCAGATGCATGATGAACCACTTGGCCTGCTGGGCTGTTGCATATCCTATTTTCCTTTTGAATAATTTCTTAAATAAAGAGCATTTTATATTCATTGTATCCACATGGAAAAAATTGCTACTGGGTACAAGTGAGAAAAAAAAATTAAAGCACCCATATTTGGAATTTCCACATATTTTAATCTCAGTGCTGGAAAGGATAGTCGGGCCACTAGCCCAGCTTCCTACCCAATACAGGAATTTCCTCCATAATGACCCAGAGCAGAAGGGAGTCAACATCTGATTAAAAACTCTTGGTGACAGGGCTATTACCACTTCTTAAATCAAACTGTTTTATCACCAGTCTACTCCAGTTCTTTAAATGCCTTTTGCAGCACTGAGCTGAAATCTGCTTCTGACAGTCCTTACAATAGTCACAAAACTGTTTAGAGAGTAGCAGCAAATGAATCTGAGCCCCCTTCAGCCCAACAACCTGCAAATGATTCTCACCCTGCAGCTTTTCATTTTCCAATGTGATATGTATTTGTTTTAACTATTGCTACTCATAGGTTTGAAAAAGCCAGTGAATGTCTTCTTCTTCTTCTTTTTTTTTTTTTTAAATGTATTTCATTGCTATAGGATTTCACTATACAGCTCAGACTCATAGTGATCCTCCTGTTTTCAGCCTCCCAGTGCTGGGATTACAGACGTGCATCTGGGATTACAGACGTGCACCCAGATTCTGTGGCCTGCTAAGCCCGCCCTGGGGCGAGGCCAGCGTGGCATGTGGTACAGGGGATTGAACTGTGGTCCCTGCAATTGCCAGGTGTTCAGTCAGCAGAGCTAGCTCTCAGGCCCCATCAGGGAATAACTTGTTGGTTGTCATTTTCTTTTAGAATAGCTCATGAGGTTTTACTGTGGCTTGTCAGATGCACTTTGCTATCCTATCATTGCAAGCTCTGTCCATCTAAAGAGTTTGATTTTTTGTTTTTTTGTTTTTTGTTTTTGTTTTTTTTTTTTTTTTTGGTTAGCAATCAGCACACATTCCTTCCCTGCTTATCAGGAGCTGTGAATTTTATCTAATATCTGTTTATGCCTCTGATTTTGTAGAAGATGACCATCACCTTCAGAAATAATACTTTTAGAATTCTCAATTATACTTCAGAAACTTGAAGGTCAGAGAGCTTAAAAAATTTTCCCAACAAAATAAAGCCAATTCCTTCTGACAGCAAAGCCCTAATTAATAAATGACATTGTTTCCTTTGCATTAAAGGTCGATTAAAATTGAGTCACTTTTAAAATAAGTTGTTATCAAGTCAAGATATTTCCTTTCAAATGTTCCTGTGTGTGTTTATTTTTCGTTCTTTGACACAGTGGTAGTAATACAATATGGAACTTTATTATTTTGACTTTCAAATACAATTATAAATGTAATTCCTGCACCAAATCTATAGATGCACTTTAACTGTTTTTGTTGTTGTTGTGGAAATGGAAGCCTAATATTTCTCAAAGTTGAATTTGCCATAACTGGAGCATCTCTGTTTCTTTCTACTGATAATTTTACTTTCTTGATTATCAAGGTGGCTTGCTGGTTAGCTCAGTTGTTTAAAGCGCATGCTTGGGCAAACTCAGTCAGGCACGGGGGACCGTGGTCCGATCCCCACCTCCACATGCCACCCCAGACCCACCCTTACGGCAGACTGAGCCAGCCCCACCAAAAAGAAAAAAAAAATCCTTCTCAAAAAAAAAAAAAAATACAAAAAGGAAGTTGTACACCAATAGGGCATGGTGGCATGCACCTGTAATCCCAGCTCTTTAGGTGACTGAACACAGGCAGATTGCTACAAGTCCAACCTACACAGTGAGACCCTGTAGACTCTTACTAAAAAATACAAAAAAAAAAAAAAAAAAAAAAGATTATCAGCTTCTACTTGTTACTTCTTTGCCTGTACAGTATATCCCTCTTTATTACTTACTGAATATCACACATGATACACTACTGACATAATGAACTACCTTTTCCAAAAGACATAGTACATATTGAGAAAGAGAAAGAAATTACTTAAAGAAAAGAATGACTGGGATGGGTGAAAGGAGAAAAGAAAGAAAGTATGAAAGGAAAAACTGGTTATCAACTCAGATTCAGTCTCAAAATTTTTATAGATGCTGTATCCTTTTTCAGATTGAAGATGTCCTCTTCTTTTCTAGTGTACCAAGAGTTTGATCACGAATATTACGTTTTTCTCAAATATTTATTCTGCAAGGGACCAGAAAGATAGCTCAGTAAAATAAGGGCTTTCCTGGCAAGCGCAAGGTCCTGAGTTCAATCCCCACCCAGTACCTCAAAAAAAAAAAAAATCAAATATTTATTCTGTGGATATTGATGCGACTTTGCGATCTTTTCCTTCTTTACCCTGTGTTGTGGCTTGTTTCTAGATGTCCCTTCAAAGTCTCACGCAGTCATAGGTGGGGATTTTACAAAGGTGGCTGGATCTAGGCTGTGTGATGCTGAGATTCAGGGTGCGTGATGACCAGCATAGCCCACTGATTGGTTTGGTATAGTTGTGGGTGTTGATAATCTGGACCCCCCTACACAAACACCCACGCACTTCCCATGCATGAGTGCTACCCTTGCTAAGGAGGCGTAGCCTGGATTTAACATTAGGGACAGAAAGAGGGCTGCTGCTGGGGTTGCTGCTGCTTCACTGCCTTGGTGCTTTCTTGCCTTCTTCCCACCATGAACTATTTCTCCTCTGTAGTACACCTCGGCCCTTCCATCCTGCCTTGGAACCAGTCAACTATGAACAGAAACTTCTACAGACCAGGAACCAAAATAAAACTTTTTTCTTCAATCTTGCATATCAGATGTTGTAGCTCAACAGTGAGGAAAGGAATTAAGACAGGTTCTTTGTGTGACAAATTATCTGAGCAGATTCTTAAATGCTGAATCAGCCTGGAACATGAGAAATCCCTCTTGTGTGGGGGGTGTATTTATTTTTATATACTGCAGGATCTTTATTTGTTAATATTTTATCAGAGAATTTTACACCAATGTTCAAAAGTTCCCTTTCTGTTCTCATTCAGTAGTCACTAAACATAATAATAGAGAATAATAATAGAAGGTTCTAGAATGACTAGAGTTTCATAAAAAGATACCAATGATCTGTATAGACTTCAAAAAGCTTCTTCAGAACTCTCAGGGTAAAAAAGAGGAAGACCTCATGAAGGAGAAAAATGTTAGAATATTGAAAATAAAGTACATATGAGAATTTAATATGAAAGTACCAGGATAACATGTTGATGAAATTTAACCCATCAAGTGAATGTCTACATACATAATGCATGAATGATAAAGGGCTATCAATCGCTATCAAAGTCATTTAAACAGAAACATGTATAAAACTGAAGAATTACAGAAAAAAATAAATGCATAAAATTTTGACATATACAATGGAAAGATCCAAATTGTGAAACTTTTTTCACGTATTTTCACTTTGGATAGAGTTACTAAAAATTAATAACTCCAGTCCAAAAAAATACCTTAAGTTACCAAGTCTTTAAGTTTTACTTTTTTCCTCTTTCTATTAAATTCCAGAAAACCTATTTCGTCTTTATTATTAAAAATAAAAAGACTGTTTGTTGTTCATTCCTTTCCTTGTTCCTTGCTGCCAGGCCCAATATGACTACTATTGCTATCATTATTATGAAAGGTTTATGTAAATTGCTGCAATTAAGACTGATTAGCAACCAGGGGGTCCTTCCATTGGGTGGGTCAAATTCCACCCTGCATGTTCCATTTTATTCAGTTATTATTTCTTGCTGAAAATGCCACAAGTCAAATCCAGATTCAATGGCGCCTCTTGCCATCTCCTCAGATGTCAACCACACATTCTCAGAGACGGCAAGAAGAGCCACTGAATCTGTATCTCACTCTCACGTCATGCTACTCTCCTGAAGAACTTTTTGCTTGTCAGAACCTTTGCGGATGAGACTCTACATCTTCCCTTTCAAAACTGTCTTTTGTGTACATATGTGGTCAGCTTGGCATGTACTGTATTCAGAAATGTTTTCAGGGATTTATCTAACAGGTCTGATGATGGATCCTTCTGCCCCTAATTCATTCTCACTGGAATTACTTGTGATTTAAAAATCAGAAAAGTATTTTTTTCCTTGTATTTATTTTTTCTCCACGAATATTTTGAAATCCTCTTTCCCTAAGTCAAGGTCATTTCCCAAAATGCCCAGCAAAGATAATTATAATAACTATAGGAAAAACAGATGTCTGAGAAAATAGAAATAGTTTTAGTTAGAGACTATCAGCTTACCTAGGAGGCAGCCGAATGAACGGAGGTCCTGCCTGCCAGTTTAATGCTACCATCAAGTGGAGACTGAAAGAAAACTGTCTTTAGTAATTAAAAGAAGGATCTTGAAAGGATAAGGAACTCTAGTAATTTATTTCATTGCAAACCATTGTGTCAACTAGTTAGGCGCCCTGTTGCAGCAGGCATGTTAGGATGGGTATCTCCACTCAGAAATATTTGACAACTAATATTAACCATGTATAGGGTTGCATGTCCAAGCGCTGTATTGATAGCTTTGTGTCAATAATTCATTCCAAGCATTTTGCAGGTGACAGTGAGAACAGTTTTAAAAATGTTTACACGGCTGGAACGTCTGGAGCCAAGAGATATAAATTTCTGTTTCAGCCCAATGACTGTGTTCTTTGCAAACATCTCTTACCTTGTAAAATCCTGAAGTTCATTGGATTTTCAAAACAAAACCTGTTCTAGAACTGGTGAAAGGGCCAACATTTCACATATCATATGCTGTAAAACTTTTCGTTTGTGTTTCTGCCACAAAGTTTGCATTTTTCAGCGTTGCTAGCACCACCTCTGGGCGCCTCCGAGGCAGCATTGCACGCTCTAAACCCACACAGGCAGAGACATATTTGTCCAGTCTACCACTGGCAATTAAAAAGAGAAAGTGTATAGTATCATTTTCTTGACTCTCGAACTATGTCTTTTCCCCCCCCCCTGAAAATATTAACAGCAAATTGATGATTTTCTTGGATACATTATTTGTTCTCTGACTTCAAGAACAACCATTGAAATGTTAGTAGGTCAGAGCATTTTTCTTTTGTTAGGCTTGTGGAGTAAAGACAAAAAGCAAAGGACCAGGGAGATAGCTCAGTAGAATAAGCGCTTGCCTGGCAAGCACAAGGTCCTGAGTTCAATCTCTGGTACTGAGAGAGAGAGAGAGAGAGAGAGAGAGAGAGAGAAAGAGAGAGAGAGAGAGAAAGCTAAGACATCAGGTAAGAGTACTACAGAAAGAAATTGCATGCTTTTGAAATTTTTATACAACTGAAATAATATGAAATGTTATGGATTTTATTTTTGGACTTATGTGTCTATCCCAATGTACATCTATATAAGCTCATTTAAATTATGTAAGGAAAATTATGGCATTAACTTGCTCCTAAAAATAAGCAGCAGAGGGGTGAGGGGGAAAGTAAAAGAAAAATGATAAAAATGACAAAAGAAAGATAAAATAGAGACAAACTTTGTAAATAAGGAGGAGAGGAGGAGTTTAAAGGAGAACAGGAAATTGGGGAAATAGAAGAAAAAAGAAGAACCAGAATATATAATTTTCAGGTAAAATTCCTGATGATGAATATATATATATATATATATATATATATATATATAT
>NDGN011439947.1:0-13690 GCA_002564285.1 Tympanoctomys barrerae
AGTCTTATTTTTTTTTAAATTTTTTATCTGTCTGGAGAATACAGCTTTTCCAAACCATGCTTAGAAAATGTGTCAACCAAATCATGCTTTCTATAATTCTACTGTTTCTCTCACCCACTAAAAGGAACATAACTCGCAAGAGCAGCCAAACGCAAGCACAAATAAGAATGAGAGCATGCGTGTGCTCCAAAACACAAGTCCCACTTGTTACCGCTCCGCTTGGACATGTATGTGAGCAAATGTGGGCCAATGCATGAAGGGTACAACAAACAAGAAAGGGTCCAGTTCTCAATTCCAAATCCCACCCCTTGACCCACTGCCTCAAGGACCGGAAGCAATGGGAGCACAGGGGACTGATGCTGGCGATTCTCTGATGTCCCTGGTTTGCTGTGGACCCAGTTTCCAGAGGGCTGTCTGGAACAACTAGTCCCAGGACAATAAGCCCTCCACAAGCAAGGAGTGTTGGCTCCAAAATAAATATGCTGAATCTCTAGAGGCAGAAACTCTTTCCAATCAACTTCCAACTCTTATCCAGACATATCTGGATCAAGACTCAGAACCTAAAACCACCCATCCTTTACATTCAATACCGTATACTTTCTTGAACCCACACAGCCTGACCAAAATTTAAAAAAACAAAAAGTACCTTGCTAGTGTGTGACATCAATGTGCTTTCCTCAGCTAACAAGCTTCTCTATTCACCAGCAGCCAAAAATTTTAAGTGGCTCTTAAACAAAGACAGCCCAAAGAAGAATAATGATGTCAAACCTCAGCCACAGTTCCGTGGTGTGAACACAAAATCTGCAGGACCCGCGTTAAAAATGATTTACAGACAGTTTGATCAGAGGCAGAGGGAACTTGGTGTCTCACTGGAGACAAGCCAGTGGCTATCCATCTGAGTTCCCTACAAGTTATGTCATTAGTCAGAATCAATACATTATGGAGACAATTTACTCCTTTGTCTCCTGGCCTAGGAAATTTTCTGCACTCCGTTTCATCACTAGATTGCAAGGTGCTCACATTTCAAAGTGGCCGACAGGAATCACAACCGCGACTCCCTCGCGTGTCTCTGCCGGGGGATGAGGGGTAGTGCCTAAGGAACAAATCCAATTAGACATGGGAGGCTCAGCATAACAAGTCCAAGAAGGCTCTGCGGGCAGGTTTGTTTTGAACTCGTGTAGCCTGTGACTGCTGTTTACGCCCCTTCTAGAGCACAGCTTTGCATTTGCAAGTGCAAACGTAACACGCCACCAAGAGGCTTAGCTCCACGTTTACCTGGAGGGTCACAAGGAGGGAACACGACTCACTGACGAAATGGACACATGCGGGCTTTGGGCTCTGTGCCATCATTTTCTCCCTCTAACACTAGACAAGCTCTGTATCTGCAAGCTCTTCGTGTACCCGTCCTCACTAGTCCCTAAAGAGTGGACACGACATCTCTAATAGGGCTACAGATTTGCAAAATCCTTCCCAGGTGTCCACATGTGCATGGGGCCTTTTCCATCCGGGATGTCTGGCAGTATTACCTCAATGCTGTCTTTGGAAGATCTTCATAGGTGAATGTTTTTTTGCAAACGAAGGTCTCATTTTCTTATTGCCTTTAAGCTCTTCCTAAAGAAAAATTCTCTATTCACTCCCAAGTGTGACTCTAACACATGATATTTTTCCAGCTCACTGGTATTTCATAAACACCATTTGTTGTCATGTGGTTAAATTAAAACTGAGGATATCAAACATCAAACAGTATGTTAATGTCAAGTATGCTTGAATAAATAGTAAGAGTTCAACTGAATGGGATATGTGGATTGCTAGCTAATTAAGCAAGAAGCAGGTGTGAAAAAAATCTAATTTAGGCAATTTTTTATAATTAATAATGTTTACTTGTAGTACCCTTCTAATGGGGCTCTAGTTTAGCCTCTTGTGAATTGCTGGGAGTTTATTCCACTATTTTAAAATTATAATTGAATGGAGAATTTTATGAGATATCAGGTTTCCTTGCTGCTGATAAAGTGCTGTCTGCATCACCCGCTCCTGACAATACTTTGTAGCGAGAGATCAATTAGCAAATCATCCCAGCAATTAAAGCTTAAAACACATGGGCCTGTCCCCACACCTGAAAGTTCTCTGGAACCCTCACCCCGGGCAGAAGTAACACGAGCCAACTTGAATAAGGATATTGTACTCAAGTCATTCATTAGAAATGAATGACAAGGGTTTCTGTGAGTGTTCTCAGTGACAGAGAATGTTCTGTTATTAGAAACAAAAAAATTAAGATCATATCTAAACTGTCTGGGCAAATTGCACACAACTAATCAATTAATCCGAGTATATATTTAAGGTTGGTTTTCTTTCCAAGAAACCAAATGGAAGTCGAGGAGAAAATAACCACAGATGTGCAAACAGACCTGGAATATTTCATGGATGTGACATATCTACTGCACTTAATTAAAGGAAGAATGTATGAGAACAATGTATCCTTCTCAATCCGGGCCAGGGGACCCAAACAAGACGGGATTAGATAGGACAACAGCAATCTCTAGAGACTGTTCCCTGCTTAATGGGAGTCCCACATGTTTGCTACATAGGGAAGTAAGTGGGTGTCCTGGACACAATCCACTATTCATCATAATACCACAGCCCTGTTCATTCCCAGAGAGAAGACTTAAGACCATGAAACCATATGTAGAATATTAAAAAATCATTTAACACTAAAATGCACATTCTGAAGGCATGCACTTTGGACAAGTCCGTAGTTCCAGGGAGCTCTGAAAAATGTCCAGTTTGATAGATAATGGTTGTAAAGGTAAACTGAATTGTCTATACAAATGTGTACACACACTCACTCAGGGATTGCCACAGAAATTCCTGCTTCCTCTCTGCCTCTTCTCATTCTGTTTTACATACTGATTTCTATATAGTGAGATCTGTATGAATAATTGATGGTATACACCTAGAGCATCAGCACATTAATTTATAATTAAAGATGAGAAATACCAATTGTTTTCCCACTATATATATATATATATATATATATATATATTTGGCAGATATTAAATTGTTTCTCAGACAGAGTCAATAACCTTACTATATTTTCATGGTCTCTTCATTGCCACTGAATTAATCACAGCCCTGCCCCTAACCACATGGAATTTTATTTCCCCTAAGAGCGATGTTTACTTTGGTTTACTTTGTTGGAACTCCCAGTACTTATTCAGTCTATAAAGATTTACTGTAACATATTTTGTGAAGCAACATGGAAAGTGCTCGCTGACAGTTCTTGTCACATATTGCTTTGCTTCTACGCAGATGCTGTGTGCTTTTGATCTCTAGCTCACCAATGAGGGCAACAAGGAGCCTAGCTCCAGTGTGTGTGGAAATGCTGAAAAGTTGGGAGACTGAGAGGTCTATTTACTTCCTCAGTTGCTAAGAATAATATTCAGAGAGTGAAGTGAATGCAACTAACCCAAGCAGGCACTCATGAAAAAATTGTACTTGGCCAACTTTTGTCTAGGGACAATAGACTCCAGACAGGATACCAACCTGCAGTCAAAGATGACTGTTCATAGTTTGGCCCATTCTTGCAACTGAAAACCCAGAACAGGTACCTGTTATAAGGGCCACCAGAGGACACCAGAGTCCCTGCTGAAGGAGATCCACTTCACCTGCCTGCTCCTTGGGGCACCCTAGAGTTCCCCCAAGCTGGTCATCATAGCCCAGCCATAAGGGAAACACTGGCTAGAAAAGCCAATGCCAGGTCAAGTGAAATACAGAGAAACCGAGTGGTCTGTCCCTGAGGACAGCAGTCCATGATTGTCTCTGCAGAGCCGTAACAGATTGTTTCCTTACTTCAGTCTGATTGCAGTGGCTCCTATACCTTTCACTCGGAATGACCAGATATGCAAACAGAGCCACCTCCCTGCCCACTCAGCAGGCAGCATGAAGTGGAGAAGCTAACGTGGAATAAGGACAGGAATCTTCTGGCAACCCAGTCCGAGTGCACTGTTCCCTTCACTCCGGCCCCACCTGGCTTCTTCCCACAGGGTAAATGACGGCTTCTGTGCAAGGCCTCAGCCTCAGGGTCAGCGATGCTTTTCCAAGGCAGGAAAGGGTCACATTGGTACATTTGATGTGAGCTACTCACAACCTCCCCTGGCCCCCGGAAAGAGGAGAAAGGAAGGTGAAGGTTTTGTGACAGTGTGGCCCTGGCCACGCTCCATCCTGAGCTTGGTCTGCTCCTTCACAGAAGCACCACCACCATGGCTGGGCAAGGACTGCGAGAAGGCGGATGCAACCTGAGAGGTGGCAGAGGACTCCTAGGACCTCACTTCCATGGCATGCACTAGAACATGGAGGTTTCTAAACTGCTATCATGGACAAGGCCGAGTTCTATCTTGAAGTCCCAATGAGATCCTGCCTTAGCCATCTTCTCTCTGGATTCTTGGAAAAGACCAACTATCTTCTGCTTTCTCCTGTTGCTTCAACCTTCTCGCCATTTGAACAAGCATACAGCCAGGCAGCAAGACAACCCTTCACCTGAGTGGAGGAACTGTCCAGACCAAGGCAGCAGAGCAACTCCGCAGCAGGCCTGGCACCTCCCTGCCACCTGGTGGGCCCGTGAACTCTGGAGGCGGCCATTAGGTTCCCTGCCTGGACAACATCCCAGGATGCACAGGATTCCTAGTGCCAACATCAGTGAGGACGAAGCAAACTTGGATAAACTGCAGTGCATATAACTACCAGAAATGAGGAGAAAGAGGTTAATAAATAAATTATCTTCCCTGGTGATGTGAGAAAATGCAGATGGGACTATGTGTTTGGGAACTCCAATCTCCAACTAATAGTGTACACAGCATGTTGCTAAGGGTGAGCTGACAGTGCATTGGGTGGAGGCTAAAAAGAAAAAGATGATATATAGCTATTATGCCACTGTGAACAAGAGAGGACAGAATCTGGATCTTTGTTGCTATTCTTTAGATGATGCAGAAAAAGAATCCTTTCTTAGGTAGAGAAGTGTGTGTACACACACTTATGAGTGTGCCTCTGTGTGTGTGCATGCACTAGGGAAAGTTCAGGTATACAGTGACTAACTCCCTTAAGCAGTCGCCATGAGATGCAGCAAATAATGACTGTTCAGACTGGGACTCTGGAGTCAGAACACCTGGGTCTGAGTCCCCACCTCTCCACTTGTTGACACAGGCACATTCCTTAGCCTCTCTCGGCCTCATTGCACACAGGCATGAAGTAGCAGCAAGACTAAAACCTGCCACAGAGGTGAGTCCATGCAAAGATTAATTGGGACAGCCAGGAAAAGTACCCACCCCAGGGCCTGGTCCCCAGGACAGGCAGACATGCATTCAGGACTCATTTCTGCAAGCATGCAGTTCATCCTTACAGTATGTGACTAAAAGAATTAGGATAGAAATGTTCACAAGAGGCCATACACAGGCTGCAGTCGGTACTTTTTCTCTCCACTGATGGGCTGTGGAATGTCTGTCAGGACCCTGATTGGCTACTTAAGAACATCAGTGGGCTGTGGTCCAGCCACATCTCCTCTGAGGACCTGAAGCAGGATACTTTCATGCCCATGTAGATAGCAGTATTATTCACAACAGCCCAGCAGTGGAATCAACTCAGGTCCTCACTGACATTGACATATGAAAAGACAAAGGAAATGTACAACCAGGTAGGGGGAATAACACTGGGCCTTAAAGAGGAAGGAGGCCGAGAATGCTACCGCATGGATGAACCTTGAGGGCATGGTGCTAAGAGCATAAACCAACTTGAAAGGAAATTGATTGGATGATTTCACTTATATGAAATACCTAGAGGGGTCAAGTTTACAGTCAGAAAGGATGGTTACCATAGTGATTAGCAGGAAGGGAAAGTGGAAATTATTATTTGATGGGAACAGAGTTTCACTTTTACAGGATGAAAAAGTTCTGGAGCTATATGGTGGTGATGGGTGTACAACAATATGAATAGACTTAATATTACTGAATTCTACATTAAAAATGATGAAGATAATAGGTTCTATGTTATGCG
Organism: Tympanoctomys barrerae; assembly: GCA_002564285.1. Taxonomy (NCBI): domain Eukaryota; kingdom Metazoa; phylum Chordata; class Mammalia; order Rodentia; family Octodontidae; genus Tympanoctomys; species Tympanoctomys barrerae. Next base: position 6,043 of record NDGN011439947.1, read on the forward strand.
CATTTTAATATAGCTAAATTTTTTTTAAAAACTTAAAATGTCAAGAAGTAAAATTAAAATAACCTCAGAAAATCACACAATCCAAGAACCCTCCTTCAAATGGAGATTAATGATCCTGGTCTTCGGGTTCTCCGTGTAGGAAAAACTTCATCGCTTAAGACATTCCAAAGGCAAACCTTAGAGAATAAAGAATTGTCTAAGGAAGATTTAGACTTGGGTCTAGCTGGCAACCACACCCATCATGGGGAGCTGGCAAATTCCCCTCCATCCCACATGTGAGTCGCTTCCCTGGTGTCCGCCCCAGCTCTGCCTGTCCTGTGCAGGCTGGGAGGAGGGACAAAGGCACTCACGGGGCTCTGTGTGCTACAAGGGAGGCTCTGAAATCAATCACTTGCCTGGAAAGCAGAGACAATGGAGACTCTGGCCTCCTTGTGCTTCTGAGAACAGGACACGGGCCTCTGGCCGCTGTCTCCACCAGGCCTGGACTCTTCAGAGGCTGGCGGCAGCAGCAGCGCTGGTACAGCGGGCGCACCCATCCCAGCTAGGGCCATTTTCTGGCCATGCTCTATAGCCCGGCAAAGGCCACGCTCAGGGAGAATGTGCATACTTAGCCAGTGCATGTCTGGGGCCCTGTGAGCTGCTGCTGCGCCTCTCCTGCTCTATGGGGGTGTCCTCACCCCTGTGGGTCTTCGGAGGCACAGGAATGGAAGCGCAACTTCAGGTGTCGGATGGATCTGACTTGCCGAGAACCACAGCAAGGAACTTAAGTCTCTTCTGGCACCAATTTTCTCGTCTTTAAAATGTGAATGACAATATTACCTGTTTCTCAGGGTTGTGGTTAGCATTGACGAGATGACGTGCAAAGCAGGCTTAGTTCAGTGCTTAAGACACAGCAAACGTCGGCATTTCCAGCGGACCTCAGAATACTTTATGTTCTTCCTAATACCAGTGGGGAAGTGGCCACCCAAAGAGGTGAGCGCTCGGTTAAGATAATATCTGTAACGTTTCATGCAAGGGCTCTGGGCCTTCCGATCTGCGTAGGAAGGGAAGAACCCTTGGCCACCGAGGGCCCAATGTGGAGCACAGCCTGCTAGGCCGGGCTACCTGCTGGCTCTGGCTTCCAGGTAAACCAGGAAGCCGCCTCCAGGTTGGTTGCTGGGTTTCCCACCCCAGAATGGTACCAAAGCAGACATGAACATCTTTCCCCTACTCCTGCATTCGCCTCAACAGGAGTCCTCACCTGCTCTGCCTTCTGGGAGAGCCTGTCGTCGCTGCGCCTGGCGTGGAAGCAGGTGCGGGCATATTTTAAGCCCCAGCAAATAACTTTAATTGAGCCCTCCTTAGACATATGAACCCACAAAGCAATTTTTTTTCTCTTCTAATAAAAAAAAGGCCCATGACAAACCAGATGGGTCTCAGTCCCTCCCCAAGACCCCCTCCCCAATGTTCAGGCTCCCCTAATAAATCTTTGAACTCTAAAGAAATTACCTTCCTTGAGGTGGGATGTTAGTTGGTTGTACGACTGGACCCAAGCCCCCTATGGCCTATTACAAGGCACAAGAGGTTCAGGTAACAAAACTGAGGCTGGCTGGCCCTGGCCAGGCTCATACCTGGATTCTTCCCCGTCCAGAACTTAGGACAGGCCCACAGCCTTGCCTGGGGTTGCCAACCCCATGCCGCTCTGTCTTCCTGTCCTTGGGTCTGTGACTTTTTCCTACCAGTCTCATCTCAAGGCAAATTCTCCTCTGGGACCTTCTAGTGCCATGAACCATGTGGAAGGATTCAGCCAGGACCCCTCCACCCAAATCCAACTGGACTCCTTGGCAAAAGGAGTGAAGAAAAAGGGAGCCAATGTCCCCTGTCACCAGCAGAGAGCTGCCGGGAGAGGCAAGGTGGCAGCACAGGCCCGTCTCCTTTGGCAGACATGTGCCTGCTGTCAGTGCCCCGGAGAGAGTGCTAGCGGGAGCCAATGGGCAACGTGACAGTGCGGATGGATTCCAGACCTCCTTTCTCAGAAAAAAAAGATCTCAGGAATAGCCCAGGGCAAGAGCAAAGCAACACGCTCTGGGTTCTGATTTATGAGCACTGAATTATTGGTAGGAGGGCCCAAAAGGAGTCGTTTACAACAGAAATTATTACAGGCAAATGTTGGTTGGTATTTTAAATCACTCACTAATATTGATAGGTTAATGCCTGTCACACTTACTTAAGGGTCATAGGGGGAAAAATTTTATCTTTGGCTTGTTACCCACTAAGTATATGGATAGACACACCTTTTTGTGTTTTCTATTTTTCCTCAAGCAAAGCCTGCTGTATTATTTATGGTTTTCTGAGTCACTGACTGTAGGCTGCCTCCGGATTTTAAAAGGTTGATTTGCAAAAAAACAAAAACGAGGCACTGGGCTGGTGGGCTGGTGGGACCAGCCCCTCCAAGGACCCTGGGCTGTGCACACGGTCGGCCGGCGCCTCGGGCTGCAGGGCCAGATGGCAAGGGCGTATTGTTCCCTTTTTGGTGATAGTCCTGCTGTGGCAAATAAAGTTAAATCAAAAGGTTAGGGCTCTGCGAGGGGATTGTGGAGCTGCCTCCAGCTGACAGGGGCTGAGGAAGCCCAGCAGCAGGGCCCGGGGAATGCACAGGCAAGGCCTCGGCTGTGGAGACGAACAGAGGGCAGTGTTTGACCAGACAGGACTTCCTGCATGACAGCAATCGAGGACCCAGGCCCCACCTACACGGGGGCTGAGAAAGCCCAGACATCATGTGGGTGCACCCAGATCCCAGAGCCTGAGATGGGCAGGCCCACCACTGCTGCCTCCCAAGCACCCTTACAATCCCGAGGGTTTGGTTTGGGAAGGTCACATGGCCCCTCCAGGGGGCCCTATCCTCAGGCTTATAGGGCTGTCCACACCCCACCTGCCTGCGCACCCCACACCTAACGGACACCAGGGGAGAGGAGGCAACACAAGTGGGCTTGGAACAACAATTAAGGGGTGAGACTACACAGAGAACCGAGTGGGTCCAAGCAGGGTAGACAGTGCTCTCCCAGTCACCTCCTTCCCAGTTCATGTTGAACTTGCCTCACCTTTCCAGACAGGTTCCTTCACCCAGCTCCTTCCAAGGTTGGGCGCCCCCCCACCCTCCTCTCCTCACGGTCTCTGCCCTGGGCTCCACCCGGAACCCACAGGTCTGCTCCTTTTTCACAGAGTTTGAAAGTGCCAGGTTCCCCACGAGCCCCGCACTGCCAGGCCTGGGGCACAATTAGACATCCGCAAAGCTGTTGCTATTTACCTGAGAGACCCACACCGGCCCTCGGTGTCAACTGGTCTCCTAGGTAAATATGGACTTGGGCAGATTTTAAAAAATAAATAAATAAAAAGTAAACAGTAAGACATGTATTTAGGGATTTTTAAATGGAGATTCTATCCTTTTAGCTAAGTACCTTTCTTTCCCCCGCCGGGCCTTCGAGCCCTACATGGAGTATTCCTTACACCATTTCAGCACCTCTGAAAGAAACGTCTGCTGGGGGCTGTGTTTATAGGGCAGAGCTTCTCTTTCGTCCCTGGGCTGGCATGAGTACACAATTAAGCAATATTTCAACTTCTTTTGAAAACCTGCTTCAGAGAAGCTTGCACTTCGAGAAGTTTGTAAAATCATTGATAAAACCAGTTTAACTTTTTCAGAAGCACAAGCCACATGCCAATGAAAACTGGTTTGTTTTCTTTCAAACCGGACAAAAAGCAACTCCCAGTCACATTCCCATCCCCAGCCCGTCAGCTCCAGGAGGTTGCTTGACTCCCGGAAGGGACTTCCCTCCTCTGAGGAAACCTACAGGAGGCTCTGTGCCTCTGTGCCTCGAAGTAAAGTAAACTCTGAGCACCAGATCGCCTACCTGAGGATTCTGAATTGAAACCATCCCAGAAATCTTACAGTTCTTACCCCACAAATAAGAATTTTCCAGTGGGAAGAGGCAGGTGACATTATATAGTCAAACTCTGATTTTTATGGATGAGGTCACTGACCACCGAGGTGAAGTGACACAGGTCACAGATGGAGAGGGCAAAAGCCAGGCCGGGAGCCAGACCCGGGCTCCACCTCCAGGGCGCTTGCCAGCACCTCCCACTGACTTCCTGTCACCCCACTGGTGTGTGGAGCAGACAGCAGGCCCTCCTGGCACCAGCAGCGAGAGCCAATAAAAGACTGACAGGAGCCCAGGGCAGCACGGACGCCCAGCGCAAGTGGCGACTCTCGCTGGAGACGTATCCCGTTAGCCCAGAAAGCGACCTCCACCTTTGGGCCTGCTTGGGAAAATCTAATTTGAATAGTAGATAAGTAGCTGGAATCAAAAACTGGGTAAAATCTTAATTTGAAGTTACATGGTGGCATGGAGCAAGACATAACTCAAGAGAATTTTGCTACTCAACTAAGAGACTTTAACATCCACATTTTAATTTAAAAAAAAAAATTTCTGATGATATAGAAGTAGCAATACAGAAATCAAGACCTGAAAGACAAAATAATATGAGCTTCTGCTCTCTCTTCTGGCCAACCCCCTCCACACACACTCTTGCCAAAAAATTAGTTTTCCAAGAACTTCGTTTTTCTGACTCTGGTGTGTCCTGAGGTCCAGGGGGACCTCCTATTTTCCCCACTCAGCACTTGGAGGCCGGTCGGAATCAAGGCCCTGCGGTACTCCCTGCAGATCACTGATAGTTCATGCAGAACAGTGAGCCACCGGCTGCGCCACCCACCCCCCTTGTTACTAAGCTGACACCAATTTCTCAAATAAGTAGTCACCTTTGTTGTTGTCATCCACCAGAAATACAAAGCAAAAACATGAACCAGCGAGATGACAGTTAAGCAGTTCCAGATTTGGCCCTAAATTCCACTCTTTAAGAACTATCTCCGTACCCTTGTTCAAAAAATAAAAAATAAAAATGAAATGAAATGAAACTTTACATCCCGGCCCCAGAAGCTTCTGTTAACACAGGAACTACTGCACCGAAAATCACATCCTCCGCTCAAGGCTGCGAGCAGGGACTACAGGGGAAAATGAAGGAAATGATACATGCTTTAAATTTTACAGCAGTTTACATCATGCAAAACTGAAAGGGCCTTAGAGGTTTCATACTCAACGAAGTTTAGTTGGTACAGAATTCAGTGGTTCAAGGAAAACACACCGCAGGCAAAAAATGTAATTCAGGTGACATCGGACACCTTTCCCACCGCTTCTCTATGACAGAATTCGGATGCGATTGTTCCCTTGTTAAATAACACAACAGAGTTAAACAGACAGCCAGCACCTCCAAGTTGAGTCCCAGGTTACAATACACTGATCCTGTGCACTGACTTTAGTAAAGGAAATATTTGAAATGGACAGTCTTTGTTTCACTTTCAGTTTTAAAATTTGTGCTGCAGGAAATATTTTTGTATAAATAGAATTGTAAGATGGTTTCTTTCTTTCTTTTTTTGTATAAATAGAATTGTAAGATGGTTTCTTTCTTTCTTTTTTCTAACACCAAACTGCAAGATAACCTAAATGAACACTTGGTTTCCCAAGCACTGTTGTTTTTTTTTTAAGTTTGCTTTGAATCCCTGTAATAACTCCACAGTATCCTGAGATATAAAACTGGCATGTGCACATAATCACCAGGAACAACTAAGAAGCAGAAAGTCAGGGTACAATCTGACATTCTCTGTGAGCCACGCTGGAGCCCAGCGACTTAGGAGCTGAATGTGCACAGCTGCCAAAGGAAAGTTAAAAATTATATTGAAGACATGAAGAGCTGTAATCAAAATCATTTGCTGTGCTCTCCCCTATGCATTTCTTCAATAGGATTCAAACCAACACCAAAGATGTCCAAAGAGAGCCCTTCCACAGAATAAGGAAGAGTTACTTTCTTCTTAGTGTGTGGTCTGGTTTTTTTCTTTTTGCTTGAGACAGGGCCTCACTGTGTAGCTCAGGCAGGCCTTGAACTCACTAAGTAGCCCAAGTTACCTCAAACTCATGGTGATCTTCCTGCCTCAGCCTCCTGAGTGCTGGGATTACAGACATATACCACCACACCCAGCTATTTTTTGGTCTTCTTGAGCATAAAAATAACAATAAACTTAATTATATTAAAATTCCCCTCCAATGGAAATTAAAAAGTCTAACTCTTATATCATGCTTTTTATGAGGATGAATTAAAAGGCCTATATTGTTTTCCAAGGATATGGTGACAATTACCAAATTATTATTAAATCTAGGACTCAAAACCCACTTGCAGTCTTTTTTACATGCTCTTCCATGTGCTACAATAGGGGTGCTTAACATTTTACCAATTGGGCAACAAGTCCAAGAGAGGGTTATTAAGCACAGCTTGACTGTTAAGCTTTCTAACTTTCATTTTGGAGTCCCTGGTAGAACCCAAACTACCTTTCGTCACCTTCAGAATCACACATAATGTTCTGGGACAAACCTCAGGAAAATAACAGAATTGGGATTATGTGCCAAGAGACAATATATTTCAAAGAAGACTAATTAGAAAACATTTCCTATATTTCTTCTCTAGTTATTTGTTAGCCTGGTATCGTTTCCAGGGTTTGCAATGATCAGGCCTTCGACATTCTAAAGAGATTAGGAGCATCTTAAAAAGTAAAAATAAGATCAACTTACTTTCTCTAACCTGAGTCTCCGCTCTAAAGGTCTTTTAAACCTTCTAAGTAAATATAAATGTGCAGACATTAATTAGTAGCACTTGTATTGAGGGAAAGGCAGAAAGAGATTGGCCTTTTCCTTGTAAATATGGATTCTTAAGCCTCTAAATGATTTGCCAAACCGAATTGGATAATAAGGGGTTTAAACTTTGCCACTTTGGGGTTGATGTGAAAGGCTTGTCAACATCAGATTGTTTAGACATTAAAAGGAGCGCGCTGTGCGCCGCCTTTAAACCCCGTGTTCGCTGGAGTTGTGGCTCCCAGTGAATTTACCCAGCTGTAAGTGATTCCAGATGCGCGGCGGTGACAAGCTTCAGTCTCAGGGTACTTATTCATTTCACATTAAAATCTCATGTTCCCAGGTCTGAGCTGTTATCTGACTGAGATCTGATTAGAGAATACAGCAGACAGGCACTTTCTAGCCCAGAGCTGGCCCTCATTCCTGAGCCCAGATCTCTGACCATCGGATCAGGCACCTCCGTCCGCAGGAGCCGCACCCAGGAGATGCAGGCAAGGGTAAAGCCAGGGCTTACTGCTGACCTTCCGTTGCACATCTCAGGCTGCCCAAGGGTCAGGGACTATGCCAAGCACTTCTACAAAGGCTGGCCTCCCAGGTGGAGCTCTGTACGGCTCACCCTACCCAACTCTCACATGTAAGTCTGAGGGCCTGAGTCTGGACATTGTCTACACGGCACCCCATACGCAAAGGGGTGCCACATAAATGCATGGCGAGTAATGAGGGAGTTGCCAGGCCCATGAGCCCTTCAGTTCACTCTCTTGCCTGAAGCCACATTTCAGTGTCAAGGAACAAGGCAAGGAGAAAGGCCAAGGGAGAAGAGAAGGAGTCAGGAAGGAGCACCTCTGTTTCTCATGCCTCTGTTCCCAAGCAAGAGTAGGAACGGTCCTTTTGGGCTTCCCATATGAGCTTCATTCGCCCCAAGTCAGATTTGACTT
>NDGN011439949.1:0-11550 GCA_002564285.1 Tympanoctomys barrerae
ATTGTTTTTATATTTTTTATTTAAAATAACTGATGTCAAAATAAATAAATAAATATGGAAAAAAAATAATGTTAACCTCCATGATGTGGTCTGGCACCACTGTCTTGGCCACTTTTGTTCTGTAGACTGGGCACATCTTTGAGGACCATGTGTGTACTCAAGACCTAAAAATGAAGCTGAAGTTCATGATGACTCTCCCATCATAAATCATGACTGTTTCCAGACTTGAAACACTTAGTTTACCAGGTACCTTAGAAAAGAATCAAGTAAAGGTGCCAAGGAAGAACCTGAGAAGTAGAGAGGCATTAAAAGGGTTCTAATGAGCTGCCTGACCCTACTGGGCAAGTCCAAATGTTTGGTAGAAAATACACCATCGGTGAGCCATGGTCAAGGTTAACAATCTTAAAATCTCTAGACTAACACAATTCAACACTAGGGTGCTTTGGACTCCCACGCTTCACCTTTAGAGTCTCCATGCAACAGTGATGGGTATTCCAACAGTGATGGGTATTCCAGCAACAGCAGCACCTAAACACCATGTGGTGGCCTTTGGCTGTAGGGTTGCGTGATAACATTGAGTTATCTTATGGCCATCTCTGCATGGTCACTGAGCACAGGCTGGGCACAGAAAGCCAAAATAAGTTTCATTTTATCTACCTCCATTCTGTGCATCTGAGTCTTCTGCAGTGATGTGCCTTTCACTGAAGAGTGATGTCCAGATCCAACTGTGCCTTGAGGATTTGGAGGAAGAAGGTGGAATCCTGGTGGTGTGAATGACATTCTCTGCTTCACCAAGTGCACAAGAACTGAAATCCCAGTTGGGATTCAGAAGCTGGGTTCTTCTGCTTTATGCTGCTGCCTCTGTCTTGTAGGCAGCATCTATGTAAAGCAGACACATGGCTTGAGGGAACATCTGGCTGAGAGACTCTATGATCTGAATGGCAGTTTCTGGAGCAGGGAAACGTCAGGGGTCCATGGTTTGGTTTTCTCTGCCTTGCTTATTTTCATCAGATCTTCACTGTCTTGAAGTCAGGGCTGTCCTCCCTTCCCCTTCTCAGATAATGTACAAATGCTCAGCATCACTGATCATTCAAGAGGCAAGTTAAAACAGATTCTGTCCAGAAAGGGTATTAAAGATAACCAAAGCTGCCATGGATGTGGGTGGATAGGATCCCTTCTCCACTGCTGTGAGTGTAGACTGGTGCAACCACTGTGGAGATTTCTTAAACTAGGGCTAGCATTCCTGTTTGACCTATCTTTTCTCTTCTTGGCAACTTCCAAAAAGAAATGTATACCCTAGTGCTCTATGCACACCTGTTTATAACAGCGCAGTTTAGCTAAATAGCTAAATCTTGGAAATGGCCCAAGTGCCCATCAACCAATGAATGGATAAAGATTTTAATACAGTGGGGTACTAAGGCAGAAGGGATATGTTTGATTCATTTAGAGTTAAATGGATGGGCCTTAAGACCATACTCTTAAGTGAAATATATTTGACATGCACGTGTAAGTTGCATTTTTTGTGAGAAACTTAGTGTAAATAAGAATGTGTAATAGATACTATGAAATGGAAAAAAGAATTTCAGGGAAAGGGAAAATGGGGGTTAGGGATGGATAAAGGAAAGCAGAAACTATGAAAAAGCTATATAAAGGAGGGGAAGAGCGATTGAAGGTGTAGAAAGAGACTAGAAAGGGAAGAAGAATCAAGATATATCACGCACAGGTAGAAATGCCGTGTGATCATGATTATATTTAAATTGTAGCAAGAAACTTCATGCCACTTATAACCCAAACATGAGCTGTTCCTTCCACCAAAATAGCCATTGGAAAGCTTCTGCCTTATGAGAGCTCACGATTGTTTAGTTAATCTTGGGTGTGATGCTCAGTTTGACAGACTGGAATGAAACATCTGTCAATGTGAATAAACTTAGCTGTAATAACACTACTGCTATTGACCAGACCTGCGCTTCTATCCAAATGGCTGACCAAGTATTGAGCAGAATGAGCTCTGGTGTGCTCAAGCCCTCTCCCTGTGGACACACTCCATCCGTGCTCCAATGCCCATGTCCTCCTACTGCACTTTAACCATTTCCATCTGCAAAGATCCTCCTTTTAGCTTGTCTCACTGGAAGTTAGCATGGTTGACTAAGATGCCGTGTGAATGAATTGGCATTCTTTCTCAAACGTTATGAGGGCATTACGAAGCTTACTGAAAATTGCACCATCTGAGAAAGTCAACTTTCTAGTCCTTCAAAGAATGTTAGAAAAGAAATGCTGGAGACTGACCTTGCATGGTTAGCCTGGAAGTTCAGACCTGCTGTCCAAAGTCACTAATGCAAACACTTCTTACTGCTTTATCTTGGTTAGCTTGGTAGTGCATTGTGTTAAATAACTATATCACAAAGGGCATTAGTTGAGCAAAAACAATATTTTCATTATGCTAAAGTATCTGTCTCCAAGTACCTGTCACAAAAGGCAGCTGTAGGACAGGAGAGATTCCCCTCAAACTGGGTTCACCAAATGCTCCTAGGTCAGGCTGGAATGAAACAAATCCTGTGCCTTATGATGTGATGAGTCGTCCTTGTGTGACTTCTATAGAATTGCCCAAACAGTGTAAGCCTGTTCATGAGAACATGTGACCATCCTGAATTGAGTGTAAGTTGCAAAATTACTGACCAGAATCCTTTTGAGGGTCAAGGTAAAGACTTTCACAAATAGACCTATTAGCATGATGTGCTATCCAAGGTTCACTTCTGGAATTTAATATACCAGTGGAAATGGATCCAATCTTGTAGCTTAGTTAGTATGGCAGTAGTTCATGGCTCAGTCTGGTGGGGCCATGGTGGTTAAACAGGAAAGGAAAACTGGTGCAGGGAATATAGGAAATCTGCCCTTCAGACTTCTCTGTTAACTTTATCATTTTTTTTTTTGAGATGTATGCTAAGAGCTTGGGGAGACAAAGAACTCTTGTGCAGGTTACCTACTCAAGCACTGTTTTCCTTGGAGGGCTGGCCTATGGTGTGGCTCCCAAGTTGGAAGATATTTTTGGGCAGAGTATTCTATTCTGATCTGTACTTGGCTAGAGTACTACACTGTTATTACAATTTTGTTGTACTTGAAATTTGGTGTCTTGATGCTTTTAACTTTGCTCTTAAGATTGCCTTAGCTCTTCAAGTCCCACATTTCTATATAAATCTTCCTACTTCTGTGAAGAATGTAATGGAGATTTTGAAGAAAATGGAACTTACTTTAGTTTTGTTTTGTTGGTTTTTTGTTTGTTTTTGCAGAACCAGGGATTGAACTCGGGCCCTTGCGCTTGCCAGGGAAGTGCTTATTCCACTGAGCCATCTCCTCGACCCTTGGAACTTATTTTAGATTGCTTTTTGTCATAGCCATTTTTTAATAATACTGTACTTACCCATAAACATGTGCGAACTTTTCAGCTTCTAGTGATTTCTCTAGTTTGCTGTAATTCTCCTTGTGGAGGTTATTTGCCTCCTTGGTTATGTTGGAATCAATGAATTGAATTTTCCCTAGGTTTCTATCAAAGAGCTGGTTGAGAGCAGGCAATATTTAAATGTTGACTTTTGTATCCTACGAATTTTATGTCGTTTACTGGAGTCCTTAGGGCTTGCATATGGGATTGTATAATTTTTAAATTAAGGATAATTTGGCTTCCTTTCCTATTTGTGTCCCTTTTCTTCGTCTTACAAAATTGCTCTGGTGAAAATTTCGAGTACTATATTCAGTGGAAGTGGTGAGAATGAACATCCTAATCTCATTTCTGATGTTGAAGAGATGCTTTTAGTTTTTCTCCTTCCAATATGTTCTACCCTCGCTGTTTTTTAATGACTTATTTTTTTTAAGAGCAGAAACATTGTGGGAAACAAAGCTTCTGTTGAAGAGAGGGACAGAAGGGAGGCCCAAGCGGGTTATCCCCTTAATGATGTACTGATAGCTGTATTAACCCAACTGAGTTGATAGCTATTTTTCCTTGGAGCAAATGAAAGGTAATAGACAACCGTGGCAACGAAAGAATGCTGCCAGGAAAGGCAAGTTCTATGCCTTGAGGACAGAACCTTAAGTTCTCACGTGGAAACACTGAAGTCACACAACCCATCATAGAGTCCAAAGTATCCTGAACCAGTAAGGAGTGTCACACTTGTGCTGCTGGTGAAAGTTATCTCACAATCATATCAATGTGATTCTCGTCTTCTTTGGCTCTTGCAGTTTAATTGTATAGCTCTTTGTGTCTTGAGTCTCCCTGATAATCTGGGCTGGCAGTGGAATGGGTCAGTGATATTTTTCTATATGGGACACAGGCTCAGAAGCTTGTCTTCATCCAGTGTCCTCAGGTGTGCAGTGAGTTAGTGCTCTAAAGTGGTAAGTTCAAGACTCACTGTTTATCCACGCCCTGGTAGCATTGAGTCTTTTTGCTTTATGCCTAGAAGGACAAGACTTGTAAACTGGGATCATGAAGATTGTCTTCCTGCTTCCCAACATCTATCCAGTAGTTCTCATTTCATATTGGGTTTTCACATACATTAATCCAATATTGAACCACCCGAGTCTAAAGAATATAAAGACATTATGGTGCAGCTCAACTGGCATTTAGTGTGAAGCAGGGTCCATGGCTTCATGAAGCATGACTGTGGCTCATGTCACCCAATTCTGAAAGGAAATAAGGTCTGCCAATCCTGGGAGATGAAGGAATTTTTAAAAATGGTATTCACAGAATTCACAGAATTCTGTTGAAAAGTAAACAATAGGAGCTAGAGTTCTGACTTGCAAAGTGATAAAAACTGAAGTCATGTTGTGTTGTGGCACCTGTATGGGCATCCCCTAGTACTGAGGTTCAGCTGATGGGTTCATGGGCTCCAGACCTGTTAGTAAAACCCAGACAAGAAGATGCCTCTGTGGTTTGTTTGATATTTAATTCTGTTTACAATGACTTCATCTGCCTCAGACCCACTGGCTGCAGGAAGGCCCTGTTCCCGCACTCTCTTGGGGGAGATTTCCAGGAGTGCCATGATTATGCCTTGCAGTGCTTTACAGTCACCGTCTTTTCACTAGGTGTGCCTGTCTGCTAGTAGATCATATAGCTTGTCATACATGAGTGGTGAAAGTTGCCACAGGTGTTTCAAACTCTTCAGGTTGGATATTAGGTCACTTGGCTGATCAAGATATGAGGTGCTGGATGTTTGATCTTCTGCTTCAGATTCATGAGTTGGTGCTTTGTGCTGAGTGTCCCAGGAGATGTGGGTTGCTCAACTGACCTTGCAGTGATGGAGTCAGTTGTCCTGATCTGTTGGTGCAATGTGTAGAACACCAGTGAGAAGTGGATAAGGAAGCAGTGGCACCTCTCAGTACCCTACCAGTACTACCAGAGCAGATTGCCCTCCCAACTTGAGATTAATATTTTGATGTACTAGCTCCTACAATGAACTTGAAGTATTTCCCACATACATGCCTGTATTCTCATCACAGTTTAGGTTGTTAAAGTATTCAGTATGGCATTAAAACATCAGCACAGTGAGCAGAAGCTTAGGACATGTGTAATGCTCTTATGACATCAGCCAACTGATACTGCAGACAATGCAATAGAGCTGTTTTCCCTGAGTGTGGTTCTGTGTATTAAAGAACTGCAAGCCTTTTTGTGTGAAGTACTCTACAAATACTTTGTCGTTTGACCTGGGTCTCCTTGATATGGTGGTAGTAATAAGGGTAGCAAAAAAGTTTTCCTCTGGTTCATCAATCATTAGACATGCCCTGAAGCAGGCAGTGACTTCTGTCAGCCACTGCATACAAAAGTGCCTTTCCAGCACACACACATTGTCTGATTGTGGAGCAATAAAACTTGATCCTGATCTAGAGGCATAGCTGGCAGCTAGTGTGGTCCTACAGGATGATGTATCATGTTGAAATTGCATAATGGTCTTCAGAGAGGTTCTTTCTGATAGATATGTGCAAATGTTTTCAATATGACAATAAAGGATGGTGTCCAAGCGAGGAGTCCTACAGGTAGGAGGTCCAACAGGAGCTCAGTGATGAGCATGGTAGTGACCTGAGGATGTGGACAGAAGAGAACACCTGGTGGTTAGTCAGCAGTAAAGAATTAAGATCATGAAATTCTCACAGCCTGAATAGCTTCCTGATCGGTCAGTTTACTAATGTAGTGATGTTGGATCTTAATCTAGAGGCTGAGCATTGGCTGTAACCTTCAAATTCCAATTTAGTCTGGTGCTAGAGATGGATCTATACTTCCACTATGCTCACTAATGTCTCTGATAATTGGAGGCCTCCAGAAGTGCCTCTACTTGCAATGAGTTGAATTTGTACTCATTGAACATATAGTCTTGCTTGAATCTAAACCCTGTCTTTAAACCAGTTTGAGAGAGGCAGGTTATTTGTTCCTTCCTAATCCTAGGTGAAAGTCCATTGTTCTATGGGCTACTTGTGTCTGGTGATTCTGACCATGGTTTCTAGTTCTCTGCTAATGGAGTATTTTGTGCAGCATGTCACATCTGCTTGAGATGCTTTCTATCTAAAGTCTTCTGGTGCTCAACTTTTCTACTCAGGTGGTGTATTAGTGTTCGCAAGAAACAGATTTAATGTGGGACACAATAACCTGTATGATTAGCTGACAATATCCATCCACATTGTTGAATACAAAGAGAATGAGATCTGTTCTCAAAGTAGAGGTCTTAAAAATGTGGCTGAGGGCCTGAAACCCATGACAATAATGTCTTGCATAAGTCCGTATTGGGAAGCTGAAGAATTTGCAATAGGAAGATGAAAGGGTTTGCACCAGAAAGCCCAATGGCTGATTCTGGAGGTTAGAGAGTGTGGGCAGGCTGGAAGGCTGGGAGCCAAAGTGTGCCAAAATTCAGGAGATTTGATGATCAAGATAAAGGAAAAAAGTAGAATTCCTTTGAAGGGAACAGCTGTTCTTGGCAAACACAAGGACTAAAACTCTTCCAAAGAGAACTTGGAAAACTTCTGAGAAAAATTGGCATGGAAACTCATGCATCATTATGATTTATAATTATCTGACAGTAGTCCACCTCAGGGGAGTCTTCCACTTCATGCAACTTGGCATCCCTACACTGACCCTGAATTGACTAACATGAATGGGTGGCTGAGTTATGCACTTTGCATTGAAGACAGACCTAGGTCTCTGCTGATGAATTCAGACAGACACTATTCTGTGTTGTCGCTCATGAGTGGGGCATCACTGAGACTGTTATAGATGGGAAATACGCTTAAAGTCAAAACACTAATCCAGAGTCATGAGTTACAAGACTGAATCTCAGAGGTCTGGACCCCTTTGTGGCAGCCAACTACACTAGGTAGTTCAGCCATGGCTGAGCATTTAGAAGTGATCCCAGTATTTCCTCTGGTCACATTGAGATTTTTCTCTGCCGTGTATTGCAGAAAGTTACACAAGGATGTGCCCGAAGCTGATGTTGTTGCCCAAACCTTGCAGGCATTTGAAGGAGTCCTTTTCCTCCTCTCCCTACTTTTTGCATTGAAGAATCAGAAGTGTTTGCCACTCCTGAAGAAATTCAAATTGAATGTCTGCATTAAGGTGTAAAACACAAGGCATTTAATCCAGCATAACCTTGAGAGCACAGATCTAGAGAGCTTGAGGGTCTACAAATTCGGCTCTAAAGTTCTTACTGGCCTGAAAGCATAGTCTATAGCCAGATGGGAAAGCAAGACCATTGCGATGCTGAGAGCTCTGATTCCTACAGCGTACCGAAGTTGCTAATATCTCCCATTATGTTGACAGAGCCAGACTCTGAGTTAGGTGGGTTTTTCTAGAATTCAGGGTGGGATAACAGGTAATATCTCTAGTGGCCCCACTGGTTTTTGTGCCACCTCTCGAGCTGAAATATCAGCCAGAAAGTTTCCCCAGCGATGGGAGTGTTTTTTCATGTGCTGTACAGTGTCTTACTGCTACCTTTTGAGCTAGCCATGTGGCTACCAGCAAATTTATGTACCCTAGGTAGGTAACCTAGTAGGGCAAACAGAGCTGGGCCTTTTTGATGGACACCCAATCCCCAAGTTTGTCCAGTTTTTTAAGCAACTCTTCCATTGCCTCAATGCATTCACCTAGAGTTTCGGAGGTCAGAAGGATATCATCCACATATTAAAGGATAGTAATTGAGGGTGTTTCCTCCTGAAGATTAACAAGTCTTTACTCAGGGCCTTATCCAACAGTGTAGGTATATTTTTGAACCACTGGGGCAAGCAGGTCCAAGTCTGTTGTCCACTTTTTCTGGTCTGGGGGTCTGTCTATTCAATGGCAACAAAGGGCTGACTTACCAGAGCCAGAGGTATGGTGAAGAAAACATCCTTGAGGTCAAGAACAGTGTAGAACACTTGTCTAGGAGGGAGGAAGCTCAGAAGAGTGTAGGGGTTGGTACAGGAGAGTGGAATGTCTTTACTCTGTGATTGACCTCATGTAGATCCTGAACAGACCTGTAGTCAGGGGTCCCAGGCTTCTCTACTGGAAGTAGGGGCATGTTCCAAGCCAACTTACATAAAACATGGATACCTGTTTCTTCAAGTCTCTGAATGTGGATACCGATGCCCATATTAGCCTGAAGATTCAATGGATATTGACAAAGGAAAACAAGAAATGCTCCCTTGAAAAGTGAATCCACTATTGGGGGCTGGTGAGCAGTAAGCCCTGTGATTTTTTTTTTTCTCTGCCCATACTCCTGGGATTTTTAAAGTCCATCTAGATAGTTTTCCTGAGCTCCCTGGGTAATTACCTCTTCTATGAGGAGCAGATGTCCCTTGGTGATGGGGCAGGTGAGCAGAATAGCAGAGGGCCAGGGATTGAGCTTGAGTTTTGCAACAAAAGTCACTTGGGAGGAATGTTCCCTAAAGGAAATTTGGGCTTGCAACTTCTGGAGTAAGTTCCGGTCAATTGAGGTGTAGGGGCATTCTTTCAAATGTCCTCCTTCCTTACAATAAGCACATTGGTCTTTGTTAAGGGGTACTTGCCTTTGTTTCCCCTGTGAAGTTGAGCCCTGTGTTGTAGATTTATCTTTTTTCCTTTTTCTCCATGGCTATGACAACCTTTGCCATTCATTTATTCAGCTCCTTCAGATTCCCCATGTTAAATACCTCTTGTGTTATTTCCACTAATTCTGCTAGGCATTTTCCCTCAAAGCCCTCATTTTCTGGAGTTTCTTTTTCCAGTGTCAGCCCAACTGAGACACGAAGTCAATACTCAAAGCCTGTCTATTTTCAGGTGCCTCTGGATAAATGGCTGTATAAATCCTATAAGCCTCCTGGAGGCATTCTAAGACCGCATCGGAAGACTACTCTGGCCTCTGACTTACCTTAGTTACCTAGGACAAATTAGCAGGCTTCCTGACTGCTTCCTTCATGGCTCCAAGTAGAAGCTGGTGGTACCAATTGAGAGCTGCCTTACCTGCATTGGACCTGGGGTCCCAAGAGGTTCAAGTCAGAGGAAAAACATGTTCGGGTCGAGTTAGATCTAAGCTGGGCTGTCTGTCAGGCTCCAAGATCAGTTTTTGGCCAAAACCTTGAATTCTTTCTCTTCTGATGGTAAAGAGTCTGGAACAATTGTTGACAATCACCCCAAGTTGGCTGGTGAGTAAAGAAAACTTGAGCAAGGAGATAAGGCCTTGCAGATTTTGGGAGAAGGAGGGATTCTGTTTCTTCCAATTATACAGATCACTGGTGGAGAAGGAAACATAAACCATAAAGGGAGCCAGACCTCCTCTGGGTGCTTCCTGTAAGGGGAAGATGGGGACAAAAGGAGCAGGAGGTGAGGAGGGTTGGAGGTCAAAGGCCTCTTCTTAGCTGCCAGTGCAACCATGTGGGATTGGCTGGCCTTCTGTGGAGGGTGTATGGAACAGCAAACCTTGAGCCATTCTGGAGGGTCATGGACAAGATAATCCAAGCCTGAATGTAAGGGATCTGGTCAGGGTGTCCTGGATTTCCGAAGATGACTCTTGGGACCTGGTAAGCAAGAGTAAGGTTAAATGAGCCTTCCGGAGCCCAAGCGGCCATGTGAAAGGGCAACCATTCCAATTCACAAAAGGTTCAGAGTTTTCCAGGGGACACAGAGTGCCTGTATCCTAAGGCTCATCTGAACTCCTGACAATGATTTAGAATACATTGTAATGGTGACAAAGACGCAGAAATAGACTGACCCATAGTGACAAGGGCAAAGACAAACAGAAAACAAATGAAAACTAAGATATTAAAGAATACTAGCCACCATCATGGTCTGGAGTCAAGTCTTGGGGATATGTTGCTTCCAACTTCTCCAAAGACTCATGATGGATGCCCCAAACAGTACCCTAAGAGTCTTATTGGTAAAAATCCTGATGGCTCTCTTGGACTAGTCCAAGGTTTTGTATTTCTGAGGCCAATAAAATCTTCTCAGGGCTGGAAATGTCTCTCAGTCCCTTGAAGAATATAGGTACTCAAAGTCTCGGCTCTTTCATTCCAGTATAAATGGGATCCTGGTTGAGCCCCCAAATGTACTGTGTTTGAACTAAATTGAGACCAAGACTAGAACAGATTAGAATTTGCTGAGCTTTTATTAGCTGGTTCAGTGGCTGGTGAGCAAAATCCACACAGGGAAGCACCACCCAGCCCTGAAATAGTTAAGCACAGTCTTTCATAGCAGGAAAATCACACATCCTTGTTGACACAGCTACAAGCTGCTTATGGCTAGGTTTTCAGTTTAGCAATAAGTGGAACTTGCCCCAGGTGGGGCCTATTAAGCAAGCTGTTTTTACAAGAAATACATTTTCAGAGTAGATAACAGGCATTTTAATGAGGACACAAGGTTCCTCCTAGTAATTTCCCACATTTATAGCACAATCCAGTTAACCTTTTACACTTCCTTTTCCAAAACTGAATATATATAAATTGACATTCAGGACTTGGGAATGTTTAGTCTGTATCAGAATGGTGCTGCACATAACCATCGCTCACCTGGAGAGAACTCGTGGTTTTCTACTTGCCATTCCTCTTACACTGCAAAAAAGTCTGACTGTAAGTGTCCTGGTTTATTAGAACCAAATATACTTAGTGTAAAATAATTTTTCAGGATTACTACAATTCTCATGTGCCTATTACCTTGATGTGCCACTTGTTGAAAGCAGATAGAGCAGGGTATATATTTATTCTAAAGTCTGAAGGATTCCCTCTTTCCTTCAAATGGGAGAACTAAATGACTCCTTAGAGATTCTAAGAAATAAGTGTTACTACAGAAAAACCAGCTTGCTGTTTGATCCAGGGATGCTAAAATAACCACAGATAACCATTCCCTAGGATCTAGGAATCTAAGAATAAGCCTGTCCCTTGCCAAGCGATGGGTCTCCTCTCAAGGTTCCTGGCCGTCTGATTGAGGGCTCTTGGAGCTGGACAGGCTTGGTAATGCAGAGATGAGACAGCTGCCTCCAGAGTGCAGAGCAGAAGTGGGGGCACAGATGTCATTATCCACAACTTTTCTGATACGAGCACTAACACTGATCACTTGTCCTTCTGGTCTTA